>PVHT020001179.1:6233423-6336657 GCA_004024745.2 Catagonus wagneri
GGGGAGGGGTGGGGGAGGGGTAGGAGGGAATGGGGATAACTAGTGCTTTAATGATGGAAAAGCAAGGAGATCCAACTGTATTTCACGGGGAACTATATCTAATCACATGCGACGAATCCATATATGAACATGTAACTGGGTCACCATGTGGTGCAGTTGGAAAATCTGACAGAAATCTGTAAACCAGGTATAATGCAAAATAATAAAAAATAAATTATATAAAAAAAGAAGAAGAAGTTTTAGAGGATTTCCTGTCGTGGTGCAGTGGAAACGAATCCAACTAGGAACGATGAGGTTGCGGGTAAAATCCCTGGCATCGCTCAGTGGGTTAATGATCTGGCATTGCCATGAGGAGTGGTGTAGGTTGCAGATGCTGCTCGATCTTTCATTGCTGTGGCTGTGGTGTAGGTCGGCGGCCCTGGCTCCAATGAGACCCCTAGCCGAATATTCCTCCCACTCCTTAGCATGTGAAATCACCCAGCCCATAAAAACTAACCACTCTCTTACTCTGAGGCCATTCTCACCCTTTAAGAAGTATGGTTTCTGCTTTTGGAAAGTGTATCTTCTCTTCAATAAGCCCATTTTTGCTCATTCTTAAAACTCTTTCCTCACTTGGCAGCCTGTCCCAAGGATTCACCTGAGACCTGAGATGTGACCATTCTCTTGCTTTTCCTTCTCTTGAAATAAAATCAGTCTCCTACCCGCAAGCCAGCACAGCAGTCAGGAGCCAGGGACTGGTTGGTGTTCTCCTCCCTTCAGGGGAGTATACATTTTGGTATACAGTTCCCTGTGTGAGCAAACTGAGGCTGAAACTTCCTCTGAAATTGCAACCTTCCTTGGCTTATTCTCTTTTTATATCCCATTTTCCCCCCTACCCTTAGCAACCTTATCCTTATTCTAGGAGAATTTACTTTATAAATCTCTAGCACTTAAATCATTGGCTCAGCTCTGCATCTTGGGTAATTCATCCTAAAACTATGGGCTGTCTTGCAAAGGCTAGGGCCAGAGTAGATAATTACACAGTAAAGTGAATGAACTGCCAGCTATCATAATGCACTATTTGAAGTTTTCAGGGATGATTTACCTTGTTCTAAAGCTTACTTTGGAACACTAGCAATTTAAGCTTTTAATCTGAAAACCAGATTTAATTTTATGTATTAACTATAACCAGCCTTCTTAGTAATAAATAAATTCTATTCCAGGAGTTCCCGTCATGGCTCAGTGGAAACAAATCTGATTAGCATCCATGAGAATGCAGGTTCTATCCCTGGCCTCACTCAGTAGGTTAAGGTTCCAGCATTGCTGTGAGCTGCGGTGTAGTTTGCAGACACGACTTGGATCCTGTATTGATATGGCTATGGCATAGGCCAGCAGCTGTAGCTCCAATTTGACTACTAACCTGAAAACTCCACACCATATGCCGCAGGTGTGGCCCTAAAAAGACAATCAATCAATCAATAAATGCTGTGCCATATATTTGCATGCCATATGTTTATATCTCTTTTGGGACCAGAATAAATTTTGATAAATGGCACATCCTGTGCTCTGGTTTAACCTATTATACAATAACTGTAATGTTATCCATACTATGTGTAGAAATAATATATAATCAAGCAGTGAAGGCTAGCTAAGTTATTTAACTGTGTATTCGACTATTCATAACACATTATGTATTGATATATATACATATATATATATGTATATATATACTTTTTTTTTTTTTGTGGCTGCACCTGCGGCATATGGAAGTTCCCAGGCTAGGAGCTGCAGCTACTGGCCTATGCCATAACCAGAGCAATGCCAGATCTGAGCCACATCTGTGACCTACACTGCAGCTTGCTGCAGTGCCGGATCCTTAACCCTCTGACCAAGGCCAGGGATCAAATCCTGAATTCTCATGGATATTAGTAGGGTTCTTAACCTGCTAAGCCACAATGGGAACTCTATATCAACCTATATTTTTTAAAGTACTCTCTTATGTCATCACAGCTCTGTGTTATAAATTATTTTGTAGAAATCATAGATTTCCAAGTAACTGATAGACAACAGAATGTAAGTATTTTGAATTTAAACTCTGGATTATTTCTCTATGTCATGATACAGAATGATAAACCTGTTCTTTCCTGTTGTAGGTGTTTTATCACAAATAGTGGGTTCATCAAGGAGGAAAGCTGTTGATGGTCTTAAGGAAGCTGGATAATACATGAAAAGGGGGATATGTTCCTTGCTTTTGAGCTTAAAATATAATGAAGATAGCCATTTTATTCATCTTAATTGTATTTATTTATATGTTCACTTACACCTCAATGAATTTCAAGTCTTTCTTTGAGTAGCTTTTTCTCAAGAAATGAGAATCTACAGTAGTAGGATTTAAAGACATATTCCTTTTTTAATACTGCTTTTAAGCATTGGCATTTGATTCTGAGTTTCCACTTGCCTCCTAGTTTAATAGGCATAGTTATATTGAAGGTTTTTATACTTCTTAACCTCATAAGTAACCTTTCTAACATTCTCTCCAGAGTCAAAATAGTGACCTAAACAAGTAGTTAACCAAATCTTAAATTATACTCCCCTGGTGAAAAGTAACAACCCTCATTCATATTAAGAGAAGATTGTACTTTAAGCCCATTTCTTCTTCAAGTTTCTCTCTGCTTTATTGTTTAACCACAGTTGCAGCTTCCCTCTCAATGCATCTTCCTCAGCTTAATCTCTGTTCCACCTCTGAGCTATCAATTTGAAATATACAGTACCTGGAAAAAATGGCCTCAAGAGAAGACATGATTCCTCAACATATTTTATGAATTTATGAATAGATCTATAGGAGGAAGAAATAAAAAAAATTAAAGCCCAAGATTTAATAAAAATGAGAACAAATCATAGCGGAATGCAGTCCAGGTGTGAGCTACCAGCACATTAAGGAACATTGAAGTTAAGTGTGCTTTATATTCCTAATATCTTGAGCATGCTGTGATTTACAATGGTGTTGGAGATTATGTAAAATATGCAAAATTAATGTGAATTGAATTTTTTTTGGTGGGTCTCCATTTTTTGTTTTACTGTTTTCTGCCTTCTTCTTTTAATTTATCTGTCCTGTCTGTTAGCTTGAGTTCAGAAATAGTGAAGTCAACTTATTTGACCTTATGATTGCTGAGTGTAACTCATTAATAGAAATCACATGGCAGAGTGAAAAGCAATAGAGACTTTGAATCATAAGAAAGGGGTTCAGATTCTAGCTCTGTTACATACTGTTTTTCCTCATAAAAGTCATACAACTCTGGTTCCTCGGGTTTTCATAGATAAGTATAAGTAATACCCCCTTATTTATTAGCAATTATTCTAACATGCATTGAGATAATGCATGTAAATCACGTGAAATGCCCTAGACAGAGCCTGGAGTCTGATGTTTGAATGTCCTTTAACATTATAACATAATATTAATAATCTTTTTTTTTGGCCATGCCTTTGGCATGTGAAAGTTCAGTGGCTAGGGATCAAACACTGGCCACAACAATCAAAGCCACATCAGTGACGATGCCAGGCCCTTACCCCACTAAGCCACCAAGGAACTCATATTTTTAGTAATTTTTATAATTCAGTTACTTATAATTCAAGATAAATGATTTATGCAATTTACAAAATATATAATTTACAAATATATATAGCATGAAAATTAAAGGAAAGGGCTGCATTTTCCTGTGTATCTTCTCAATTCCTCAGAGTGTGTTAGTCATACTTTAGGTACCTGATAAATAAGTATTGAGCAGATTTTGAACCATGAAACATAAACATAATTTAGAGATATATGTTGGATTTTTTTATTGTAATATTTTTATGCATTGGAAAAATGATACACAAGATTAACATTTGAATCACTGCAAAAAATATAAAGTAAACATGAAATCACATAGGGAAAGGACATTAATGAAAAAAACTAATGAGATCTGAGTAAAACGGAATTTAGTTAAAAGTAATGTACTTATGTTATTTTCTTAGTTGTGACAAATGTACCACTTGTGATGAAATATGTTAAAAATAGAAGCCTAACAACAATAGGAAATAAAATATTTGTAAGGATGTGGATAAATTAGAATTCTTATGAATTATTGGTGAGAATATAAAAATGTACAGTGACTATAGACAGTTCCTCAAAACTTTTAATAGAATTACCATATGATTTAGCAATTTCACTCCTTGATAAATACTCCATAGACCTGAAAGCAGGAATCCTAAGAGTTCTTTGTACTCCCATGTACAAAGGAGGATTATTCACAATAACTAAAGCATGGAAGCAACCTAGGTGTCCATCAGAGAATGAGTGGATAAGCCAAATATGGCATCTGAATATAATGGAATATTATCCAGCCTTTAGAAGTAAAGATATTCTGACATATGTTACAGTAGAATGAACCTTGAGGACATTATGCTAAATGAAATAAGCCAGTCACATAAAGACAATACTCAAGGACATTATATCAGGTACCTAGAGTAGTCACATCATAAAGACAGAAAGTAGAACGGTGGTTGACAGGGACTGGGGAGATGAGGCAATAGCAGATTGTTGTTTAATTGGTATAGAATTCAGTTTTACAACATGAAAAGAGTTATGCAGATGGATGGTAGTGATGGCTGAGGAATGTTATGGGTACATTTAATTCAACTGAACTGTATATTTATAAATAATCTAAGTAGTAAACTTTGTGTTACATACATTTTGCCACAATAAAAAAATTGGGAAAAAATAGGGGAAATTGGATGAGGGGTGTATGAAAACTTTTTATTATCTTGCAATTTTTCTTGTAAATCTGACACTTTTGCAAAATAAAAACTTGATTGTAAATAATGTAACCTCATCCCAACCAAAACTCTAAATTCTTAGGTCAACTTTTCAGAAGTAACTACTGGAAATATTTCCATAAACACACACATAAACACAGTGAGAACTTTCAGGATAATTCATTAATGGATCTGAGAAACCATCCCTTTATTACTATCAAAAGCCAGACAATCATGTTTCCTTCTTGTAGACAAGATATGCCAAACAAGCTTACTGGACACTTTCCTCTAAGTCATTCACATAATGACATGAAGAAGATCTTTTTAAAAAATACATTGGCATATATTTGATTTAGAAAGTTGTGCTAGTTTCAGAGGTACAGAAAAGTGAATCAGTTATACATATATCCACGATTTTCAGATTTTTTTCCCCAATATAGCTTTTTTTATTTGTCTTTTCTAGGGCTGCACCTGCAGCATGGAGGTTCCCAGCTAGGGGTCTAATCAGAGCTGTAGCCGCTGGCCTATGCCACAGCCACAGCAACATGGGATCCAAGCTGTCTGCAACCTACACCACAGCTCACGGCAATGACGGATCCTTAGCCCATTGAGCAAGGCCAGGGAAGAACCCGCAACCTCATGGTTCCTAGTCAGATTTGTTAACCACTGAGCCATGACGGGAACTCGTCCCACATGGTTTATTACACAATATGAGTATACTTCCCTGGCTATGTAGGAGGGCCATGTAATTTATCTATTTTATATCTAGTAATGGTATATATCAATCCTAATCTCCTAATTAATCCCTCACCAACATTTCCCCTTTGATAACAAAAGTTCAGTTTTGAAATAATTGAATCTGTTTCTGTTTTGTGAATATGTTCTTTTGTATCATTTTATTAGATCCAACATATTAGTGATCACATACGTATTTCTCTGACTTATTTCACTTAGTATGATATTCTCTATGTTCAGCTGTATTGATGCACATGGCATTATTTCATTTTTTATGGATGAGTAATATTCTGTTATATGTATGCACTTTGTCTTTATCTCTTCCTCTGTTGATGGACATTTGGGTTGTTACCATGCCTTAACTACTGTTAATAGTGCTGCAATAAATATTGAGATGCATGTTATTTTTTTCAAAATATGGTTTTCTTTAGGTATATTCCCAGAAGAGGGATTGCTGGATCATATGGCAATTCTATTTTTAGTTTCTAAAGGAATCTTTATACTGTTCTCCGTAGAGGTTGCAACAGTTTACGTTCCCACCAGCAGTGTAGATAGTTCCCTTTTCTCAACATCCTCTCCAACATTTGTTTTTTGTAGATTTTTCGGTTATTGTCATTCTCACTTGTGTGAAGGAATACCTCATTGTACTCTTGATTTGGATTTTTCTAATAATTAGTAATGTTGGGTATCTTTTTATGTGCTATTTGGACAATTGTATGTCTTCTTCAGAGAAATGTCTATTTCTTCTGACTACTTTTTTACTAAGTTGTTTATTATTTTTTTTTATATAATGGTATATTGATATATACCATTATTTTTTATATAAGATGTTTGTATATTTTGAAGGTAAAATCCTTTGTCACTTTGGAAAGATTTTCTCCCATTCTGTGGATTGTCTTTTCAGATTTCTAAATGGTTTCCTTTGCTGTGCAGAACTTTTAATTTTAACTACGTCCAATTTGCATGTTTTTGTTTCTATTTTCATTACTCAAACAGGTGGATCTAAAATGATATTGTTGTGATTTATGTCAAAGAGCATTCTGCCTATGTTTTCCTCAGAGTTTTATAATATCCAACCTTATATTTAGGTATTTAATCCATGTTGAGTTTAGTTTTACATATGGTATTAAATAATATTCTGATTTTATTCTTTTACTTGTAGCTGTCCACTTTTCACAGTGCCACTTACTGAAGAGGCTGAACTTTCTCCATTGTATATTCTTGCCTCCCTTGTTATATAGTAATTGAACATAGATGTGTGGGCTTAAGTGTGGGCTCTCTATCTTGCTTTACTAATCCGTATTTCTGCTTTTGTGCAAGAACAGTACTGTTTTGATTACTGTAGCTTTGTAGTATAGTCTGAAGTCAGGGAGCCTGATTTCTCCAGCTCCATTTTTCTTAATGTGAATTGCTTTGACTATTCAGGATCTATTGTGTTTCCATTCAAATTTAACATTTTTTGTTCTAGTTCTGTGAAAATGTCATTGGTGTTTTGATAGAGATTGAATTGAATCTATAGAATGCCTTGAGTAGTATAGTCATTTTGACAATATTGATTCTTACAATCCAAGAACATGGTATGTCTTTCTCATCTTTTCTTATTAGTGTATACAAATGCAAAATTTCTGTGTATTAATTTGACCCTGTAACTTTACCACATTCATTGATGACCTCTAGTAATTTTCTGGTTTTATCCTTAGAATTTTCTGTGTATAGTGTGATGTCCTCTGCAAACAGCAGAAGTTTTACATCTTTTCCAATTTGGATTCCTTTTATTTATTTTTCTTCTCTAACTGCCATTAATAGGACTTCCAAAACTCTGTTGAATAAAAGTGGTGAGAGTGGAAATCCTTGTGCTGCTGATTTCATCTTTTGTTTTATTTTATTGTGATTCAGTGACTATCTTTAGTGTTTATTTGGATTGCTTTTTCTTTTTTGTATGTGTGTCTATTGTAGTTTCTTGATTTTCACTTCCCATAAGATTTTGATATAGCAGTCAATATATATACAAAATTGTTTGAAGTTGCTGGTCTCCTAATTTCAAATACACTTTCAATATTCTGCATTTGTACTCTCCTCACAATTGATGTTTTTGATATCATATTTGTCTGTATTTTATTTTATGTTTGCCTTTACAGGTGATATTTCTCATTCATGATTTTTTTTGTCTTTTTGCCTTTTCTAGGGCTGCACTTGCAGCATGTGGAGGTTCCCAGGCTAGAGGTCTAATTGGAGCTGCAGCTGCCAGCTGACACCACAACCACAGCAATGTGGGATCTGAGCCACGTCTGAAACCTACACCACATCTCACGGCAATGCCAGACCCTTAACCCACGGAGCAAGGCCAGGGATCAAACCTTCAACCTCTTGGTTCCTAGTCAGATTCGTTAACCACTGAGCCACACTGTTTCTAGCAGTGACTTTTTCTTTTCTGTGTGGAAAAATTTCCTTAATATTTGTTGTAAAGCTTATTTGGTTTTGCTAGGTTTTCTTATGTTTTGATTGTCTGATAAGCTTATGATCTCACCATTGAATCTGAAAGAGAGCCTGTTGGCTAGTGTATTCTTGGTTATAAGGTTTTCCCTTTCATCATTTTAAATATGTAGTGACACTCCCTTCTGACATTCATAGGTTTTTCTGAAAAACCAGCTGATAACCTTATGGAATTCCTTTATATGTTTTGCTTTTCCCTTTTTGCTTTAAATTTTTTTCTTTTTATTTAGTTTTTATCAGCTTGATTAATATATGACTTGGTATGTTCCTCCTTGGGTTTATCCTGTATGAGACTCTCTGTGCTTTCTGAATTTAGTGACTGTTTTCTTTCTCATATTAGGAAAGTTTTCAGCTATAATCTCTTCAAATATTGTTTCAAGTCACTTCTCCCTATCTTCTCCATCTGAGACCAGTATAATAAGAATGTTTGCTTGTTTAATGTTGTCCCAGAGGTCTTTTAGACTGTCATAATTTCTTTTCATTATTTTTTTCTGTTTTCTTTTCTGTGGCAGTGATTTCCACCACTTTCTCTTCCAGCTCACATTTTTCATTCTCTGTCTCAGTTATTCTGCTATTGATTCTTCCTAGTGTTTTCTTTTTTTTTTTGTCTTTTTAGGGCTATATCCATGGCATATGGAAGTTCTCAGGCTAGGGGTCAAATCAAAGATACAGCTTCCAGTCTGTACCATAGTCACAGCAATGCCAGATTTGAGCCATGCCTGCAACCTACACCACAGCTCATGGCAACATCAGATCCTTAACCCACTAAACAAGGCCAAAGATCAAACCCGCATCCTCACGGTTACTAGTTGGGTTCATTACTGCTGAGCTATGAAGAGGATTCCTCCTTATAGTGTATTTTTAATTTCACTTATAGAATTCTTCCTCTTTGCTCTTTAAATTCCTGTCTCTCATTAAACACATTTTGTAACTTCTCAATATGTGCCTCCATTCATTTTTCTGAGCCCTTGAACCACCTTTACTATCATTACTATGACTTCTTACTTGATTCCTCTAAGTCTGAATTTCTTCATTTCCAAAATGAAAATGGTGTTATTTATCTCATAGTTTTTGGAATGAAGATTGGATGAGTCTTGTGTTTTTTTAGTATGCATAAGGTCTTTTATTTATAAGAGAACACTTTTTGTTTCTCCAACAAAACGTATAGGAGTTTGGAATCAGCTTTAGTATCTTGGTGCTAGCATAGTAAAATATTCAATAACTCTTTTACACCCACCAAAAACTTAAGTTTCTTGACATTCTCTTCTGGACTAAACAATTGTTTTCATTTGTTTGTTTGTTTCAGAAAAAAAAGGCATGAATTACAGAAAGAACATATCTTTCAGATATGCCCACCATTTGAAAAATAAGAAATTTGAATATTGACATTGAATTTTCCTACTGAGATAAACAAAATACACAAACAGAATATAGGGTTAGAACATTTGAGAAGTTGCTGAGGATAATTTCATAAACTGATTCCAAGTGGGTAGGAATCCCATTTGGATTAGGTGCAAACTCCATAGGAACAACCTGGGGAAAGCAGAGACCTTAGTAGCAGTTGGTGATAAGGGGCTGGAGCATCCTTCCCACCTACCTTGATCTATTTCAGGTCTAACACCTGTGTGATGCTGAATAAGAAATTGTGTATACCTCAATATTAGGAATATATTTGATATCCAGATTATTTTTCTAGATCGGGACCCTTTCAAAACTCTACTTAATTTAGAGCCTCAACCTAGAAGCTCTTTTCTTGTTTTGTTTGTTTGTTTGTTGTCTTTTAATGTATTGTTTTATGAGGCAATATTTTCTTACTTAGAATAGAAAATAGATCCCTCCAATCTACCTTGTGAATACCCTAAGAGTTAAAAGTCCTCTGAAATATATAGATAAACATTTACCTCTACCATGTGTATTTATACTTTCCTATGATAACTAATAATAGCAAAAGAGTATAGAGTTGTCAAAGCATTTTCTAATACTTACACATCTAATTTCCTACTTGCTCGTCTCAAGACAGATTAGAAAGTTACTATTTTTATTTGACAAATTAGTAAAACTGAAAATTGTAAAGAATGGATTAAATTGCCCTAATTCGTACAGAGCATAATAAAATACTCTCTTACATTCTATTGTTTTTCAAAGTACTTTCATCCCTATTATTCATTTGATTCTTGCATTAATCCTTTTGGGTAGTTACTTACAAAATATAATCTCTATTACATAATTCCTTGAGAACTGTGTTTACCTTCTGGACTCATCATTTTTCATCCTCCCCACTTCCCCACTCACAGAACTCTCTGCTAATCCATACTGAACTATTTACAGAGGTAGAAATATGCAGTAATCAGGAGGCCTCACACCTGTGCTTTTCCAATTTTTTTTTTTTTTCCTGGCTCGGAGAACCCTTCCATTACTGAAGAAAGTCATTTCTGTGACCTGTCCACTGAACACCTTGTTTAGAGTTGCAAGCACCTGTCCCATAAGCAATTAAGTTATGCCAATTACTTAACTGAGTTGTGGTCCAAAGTTCTAATGTAACATTACTCTGTAAACCTTTATTATTCTTTTCTTATTGATTAGACCTAACCCAATTTTACATAACTTCAAATCTTGTTTTAGGGACACAAAAGTGGAGTACCACTGTGGCTCAGTGAGTTAAGAACCCAACTAGTATCAATGAGGATGTGAGTTTGATAACTGACCATGCTCAGTGGGTTAAGGATCCAGCATTACTACAAGCTGCAGTGTAGGTTTCAGATTCAACTCAGATCTGGCATTGCTATGTCTGTAGCTTTGTCCGTGGCTGGCAACTATAGCTCTGATTTGAGCCCTAGCCTGGAAACTTCCATATGCTGCATGTGCATCCCTGGGAAAAAAATAAAAATAAAAACACAGAAACGGATAAGGTATTTATAACCTGAAAGCATAAGTAAGTGTGAATTGGATGTTTAATTTGATTATGTGAGGAAAAATATTAGAGACATTTTTTATTCTTGTTTGTTTTTCATATTTGGTATTGGAAAGGCCAAAATTCAGTGAGATACTCTGTAAATTTTGAGCTATTGTGAATAAAAAACTGTTTAGCCCCATGTAGCCCAGGTCAGTGTACCTAATCACTTGTGTGTACTTGATTGTACCTAATCAAAAGCTTGAACCATCTTCAGTGATGTATCCCCTTATCAGCCACAGCACACTAAGCTCCACATCCTCAACAAGGAATTCTTACATTGTTGATTTCACACAACCAGAGGGAAGGAAACCTAACCTGTATCAGTCTTTCATAACTATGAGTAGTCTTTGGGGCTAATCATTTAAAACCTCAACACTTGAAGATTAAGAGCAGATAGTCAAAACAAAGGATCCTCATCATAATAGCTGATACAGTATAATGCACAGTGCTCCCATGTGCATTGTTTACAACATTTTTACAACAACCCTAGCTAACTGGTAAGTAAATAGATTTGAGAGTAAAGTGATTTGCTGGCATAGATTGCTATAGCTAAGACAATCTAACCACAGCCTGAATGGCTATTGACCTCCACCCTTAGAGACAGTGCTTTCTTCCTATTGGAATCTACCACTAGAGAAGGTGGTATTACTGTTTTAAATACCTGTATGTTCCCACTCTAAGATATATTTGCATTTTAATCTGTTTATGTGTTTGTTCAACAGGAAGTATTGCCGAACTACATAACAGAGGCAGGAATATAGCAGTAAACAAACAAGCAGGTTTTTGCCATCTACAGTGTTGAAAATCCACCATGACAATTGAGGCAAAGACTGCAAGGGGAGGGATTAAGATGACACGAAAGGGTACAATATTGGATTCTATTCTTGACTCAATGATACCATTTTGAGGCTTTAATATTTAGGTTTTACTTAAAATAGATGCAAATGTTTATTAGGTAAAGGAGGGTGCTATAGATAGAGAAATGTCCCATTAAGGCATGAGAATTTTAGGATTAGAGCCCCTTGAAATATATCTTACATACTAGTTTTCATTAACTTCTCATGTTTATGTGTCTTGGGCAATAAATTCTTTCCTTGGAGAGCACTTTCTACTCACCTCAAAGTTGCATGCCTGTCTCTTTTTAGAGCTTTGAGTAGAGGTAAAAGGTAACAGTTTTGACACAAGCTCTTTTTGTATTTCAAAAATTGGAAATACAACATCTTCTCTGGAACATGAATTCAGATATAAAGAAATAAACATGTCAAATGGTAGGAAGACAAGTACACAGGCAAAGCACATAAGTAACTCATACTGGAATGTTTGGACTCCAACTTTGAACCCAACACCTTCTAGGTAGAACTCCATGAAACTCCAAGATGACTATCATGACATTAATCAATCAGATCTAGGACCTGCCCAAAGAGTATTTGACTCATTGCTAAGTATCAGCAACAGAAATGTCATATGGATATAGAAGAAGGCTCATCTGAAATCCCCAAACTACCAAAGAAGAAAGCTGCCAAGCTTGAGAAAATTTCTGTCAGAAGAATCCAGGAAGAATATTCCAGGAAGGGGAGACTGCAGTAGAGAAAGAGTAAAATGAGTGAATCATGAAGTAATTCAAGGAGTCCAAGAAGTTCTAAGTAAAGGAATTAATTGATGGATAGTACATATTTTCTGAAAGTTTTTGTATTTCATTTCATAGGTTGTGATCTGTAACTGTGGGCAAGTCTAGTATGCTGCAAGAGGGTGATTTGTAGTTTCTGTGACTTTAACATAAGAGCACACTTCACTAAATCATTTTTGGCTTCAAACAAACTTGTAGCTTTGGAGTTTTGGATTTCTCATCTAGAATCTATTTTGCTATGTTTTTTGTTAGGTTCCATAAACACTTCTTACTACTGTTGTATTTTCCCTCTTAGTAAAGAAAAATCAAGCCCCAGTCTCTGCAAAGAATTGTTTTGTTTTCTTTTCACTCTCATATTCTCCTCGCCTCTTAACTAAAAGATTGCATACTACTACCACCAAAGAATTAGTTTTTCATCTCTAACAATTCAACAAGTAATGTTATTTCTTTGTAATGAGTGAAAGGTAGTTTGGTATGAGCTTAGACCTCCAGCACCATCTAGTCATATGAAGTGGAGTTTCATAAGCTGGAAAATCCAGGAAATTCCCAGGCCACTGCCTCCCTTGGTCCAACAGGGGGATCCATCATTTGTACTCATTGTTTTGGGGCCATTTTACAGAGTGGCAGATCTCTGATAAGGGCCAGAATCCAGTGACCTTCTTTTATGATGCAATCAGTCCTGTGCACTAGAGTTAGGTAGCAATTCCATTCCATAGGCATGGTGAGCAGACACTGCTAATGGATTTTGGCACTGTGCTGTAGCCTCCAGAATCATTGAATAATGACAAGCTTTGGAGCTGTGTGAGTTAAAGGGAAAAATATCCACATGTGAATATCCCATGTTTTCCTCCCCTCAACTGCACAGAGTTTACTAATTTCCTAAGCACAAAGCAAGTTTAATTAAAGCCAGTGGAGCAAGAGAATGCCACAGTCAAATGAATTTTTATGAAGCTCACACAGCCAGAGCCAGGCAAAATGTGAAATGTGATGATATAAGCTTTGTTTAGTAAACAGTCTCGCTCCAGGCACTTCCCTCAATCCCTGGGGCACTTTGAAGTATTTACTGACTAGTTCTCTAGTTCTTCCTCCTCCTCTTTGTAGCCCCCAGTCTTTCTGATGTGTTAACAACCAAACTCTGCTTCCAAGAAGCATGAGCCAGAGGCAAAACTCAACAAGGAATGTGCCCCCATTCGTGCCTTTGAGACAACTCTGGGCTTTATCTGTTCCAGCAGCCCTTTCTCTCCTGTTCCAGGTAGACAGGTGATTTCAGAGACTTTTATGATTTCCATACCTGCTTTGGTGCCTGGGCAATAGTGCTTGCCCATTTTAAAAGAGGTCTTTTATTTTCCTTTCAGTAGCACCTGTCCATCTGGAAAGAAAAGGGTTTTATTAAAGTTAGAAAATAGTGAAGGGAGTTTATGCTTACTCTTATAGAATTCAATAGAATGGGATGGCTTGAAAGGAGAAAACATAATGGAAGTTTCCATTTATCATTATCTTTTTTCATATTCTATGCTATTTATTTTAGCCATTTTATCCATTTTCTACTTATTAACAACAATTTATTTCTAAATGAATTCAGACTTTCTATTAGCAACTTAGTTTTTAATTGGATTTGGAAATGAGTAGATTTTTGCTCATTTAAGCCACATTCAGAAACCAACTGGGAGTTCCCATTTTGGCTAAGCAGATTAAGGATCTGACTAGTATCCATGAGGATGTGGATTACATCCCTGGCTTTGCTCAGTGGGTTAAAGGTGTTGCTGTGAACTGTGTGTGGTGTGTGGTGTAGGTCACATATGTAGCTCAAATCTGGCATTGCTGTGCCTGTGGGATAGGAATGTAGCTGCAGCTCCAATTTAACCCCTAGTCTCCTGAGAACTTCCATATGCCACAGGTATGGGCCTAAAAAAAGAAAACAAAAAACAAAAATAGAAAGAACCCAACTAATTCAGACACTGACAAATTCAATTTCATCAAGTATTTATTGAATATCAACAATGTTCTAAGTACTGCTCTGGACTATGGAGTTTCAGCATTAATAAAGCTCCTCATGGAGCTTATATTCTAGTTAGGAGAGACAGATGATAAGGCATATAAGTGCTGTGGTAGGAAAAGAGTAGGGGGAGTATGGGTCCAAGGTGGTGATTTTTTAAAAGTTTAGCAGACAACACCTTTTGGAGAAAAGAGTATAAAGCCTTAATGAGTTGTAGCATCATGGAGATACCTGTAGTTAGTGTTTTTTAGGAAGATATAAATATCCAGTTCTGGGCCTGAGGTAGAAACACTCCAGACATAAGTTGTGGGACTTGCATGAAGGCTATTAGGTCTGTGCAGAGTGAGTATTATGGGCTGAATTATGTTCCCTAAAAAATCATATGTTGAAGTCCTAATCTCTCCTACCTTAGAAGGTGATTGTGTTTGGAGGTGTAGTCTTTAAAGAGGTAATTAAGTTAACATTAAATCATTAAGGTGGCCCCTGACCCAATGAGCCTGGTATTCTTATACAAAGAGTAGATTAGGGCACAAACAAAAACAGAAAGTGGGCTATGTGAAGACATAGAAGAAGACAGCCATCTCTAAGTCAGGGAGAGAGGCCTCAGAAGACATCAACCCTGTTGACCCGTTGATCTCAGACTCTTAGCCTCTAGAACTATGAGAAAATTAATTTCTGTTGTTAAGCCACCCAATCTCTGGTGCTTTGTCATGGCAGCCATAGTAAACGAATGCAGTTAAGAAAAGGTTATGTATAGGAAATGAGATCCAAGAAATCAGGGAGTTGTAGATCAAGTCAAGCCTCGCAGACCAAACCATTGTCTTTCAGGAATTTGTGCCACATGGTTTAGATATAACATAGAGCTTATGGGAGATGATCTTGACTGCTGAGAATTAGCAGAGCCCTCACAGTGCCCTGAACTCTCATTATGCACAGAATGGGCCAAGCATAAATGTTTTCTATGCACCAAGGTCCCGGCCGAAAGGGGCTGCCCTAGCAAACAGTTTGGATATGAATCTGAGAGTTATGAAAGGGAGAAGGGAACTCACCTCAGCAGTTTGTTGCATATTTGTAGATTAGCCTAAAAGAGGCTAGGGAATGCATTGTTTCTTCAAGTAACAATAACAATGAATACATCAAGGAATGGAAACAGTACTAAAGATTGTGTATGCAGAGTTCCAGAATCTGCACACTGAGAACCTGGGGACAGTCTTACGTGCTGAAAGTGATAACATCAGACCGTTTCAATCCTAGTGAACTTGTTATCTGTTGAACTACTACCAAAGTTAGAAGGACATGAGCCGCTAGGACCATTAGGATTTGTCTCTTACTGGAGCTAAGGATGAACCAAGTGTTTTCTAATGAACAACTAGAATTATATATTTGGTATTAGATCAAGATTTATTTTGGATGTGGTGGATAGAAAATACTTGGTAAAGCATCTGAGTGGAGCTAGCAAGAAAGGAGTTAAATATAACAGTATATATTTGGGGGGAAGGTTTGAGTTGGAGATTAAATTTTTAGAATCATCCTCATAGAGATTATATTCAAATCATATGCTATTAGGAAACTTATTGCAAAAATGTATGCATATAAAGCAGACAGGAGGTCCAAGGGGTGAACTTTGGGTCACTCCATCATTAGGACGTCTGGGAGACGAAGAGAAGTCAACAATGGAGACTAAGAAGGAATAGGCTGTGAGTATGAGGCAAAGGAGAATATGGGGTCCTGAGAGCCAAGTGAGTAAGATCTTTTAAGGAGGAAATTATCAATGTTGTCTAGAATTAAAGATCTGGATTTGACTATTGACATCCCAGTGTGTATGTCATAGGTGGCTCTGACATGATTGGATTCAGAAAAGAGGGGAAAGGGACCTCAGAGAAAGTTTAAGAAATAAGTACCTTGAAACAGAATATTCTTCCTAGGAGTTTTGATACAGGAAGGCGAGCAGACCAGGGGAGTGGTATTTGGTGGGAAAGTGAGTCAAGAGATGTTTTATATGTCTTTGCACGTTTATGGCCATTATCTGGAAGAGGAAGGAAAAAATGATGCTGGAAGAGAGAAATGCCAGAATGGTGTGCTTAGTAGATGAAAAGGGCTGTGGTTTGTTATGTAACTAGAGAAACATGAATGTTTCATTCATGGCCACAGAGGTGCATCTCTAGAAATAAGATACAATGATCAGTCTTGTTTAGATATGAGGGAAAGAAAAACAACTTTTAGCCCACTTAAAATAAAAATTAACCTTTAAAAAATGATTTTAAAATTTATTATTTAGCATTTATCAAAGCAGTTCCAACTCAAATAGTTATGAGCACCGTTCAGAAATCAACAGGTATATGATTTTGGCAGGATTGCATAAGGCTTAAGCATAGTGGTTTAAATGTGTTATTTATAAATAGTTCCCTGAGTGTAGGGAATGTGTCTGATCCTTTACTTTCCCCTACTAGCATGATTCCATGTGGAAGCCCACAAATTTCTTGATAGTAATATAAGCCCCAGTATCTAGCCAGATACATAGTAAGTGTTTCATAAATATTTCCATATAAAATTGAGAAAGTAGAAAAAGGGGGGAAATATCATTTATTGAAGGTCTTTTATAAGCCTGACAAGGCTCTTTTTTACTTGATTAACAGAAGATAAATGTCAAATACCTACTCAGGAAATTATATTAAATATACCAGCCACCAGAGGCAGTAATGTTTCCTCCACTATAATCTTTATGCTCTCTTCCTTTACACTGGCTCTGAAGATTAAACTGTTCTACCATTTATTATGATTTAAAGTGGTCATAATTTTCCCATTTCCTGATTTCTTTATTTCCTAAAATCTGCCCTTCGCTGACACCCAAACAATCATATGTCCACAGGTTCTATGTGTATATGGGGTTTATTATTGAGCCCTAATAACAGTTAGTATTATGGTAGTCATAGCAATATTGACAACAGCTAAAATGCATTTAGTGTTTTTTTATCTGCAGGTACAGTGTTGGTTTCTTTTTAGGTATCATTTTATTGCATCTTTACAATAGCCTTATGAATTAAGTATATTATTATCTTCCTTTGACAAATTAGAGATCTGAGACTTAGAGGAATCAGTCTATGTACATGATTACACAGCTGGTCATTAATCTGTCTCCAGGGTCTACATTCTTAATCACTACACCAAGCTGGGGAAAAAGTTTAGGGCATAAAAAGAAAAATCAACATGGAAAATTGCCACAGATTCAAATCTCCAAAAGGTTTATAATGTATTGTGCCTGAACAAAAGATATAGCTTACTTTTTATTAAAAAACAATATTTTTATTTTATTTTATTTATTTATTTTTTTAATTTTGGCTGTACCTGTGACATGTGAAGCTCCCGGGCCAAGGACTGAACCTGCACCATAGCATCAACCCAAGCTGCAGCAGTGACAACACGGGATCCTTAACTCAATGCACCACAAGGGAATTCTCAAAAAATATTTTAAAACAATTTTAGATTTAAGGTAGTGTTGTAAAACTAGCACACAGAATTTCCAAATATTCTTCCCCCAGCTTCTCCTTATATTAAACCTGCAAAATTTTGATACATTTATTAAGTGAGAAATTAACATTGATATGTTACTATTAATTAAATTATAGACTTTATTTGGATTTTACCAGTGTTTCCAAGAATGCCCTTTTCTGTTCCAGCATTTGGTCCAGAGCATCACGCTGCATTTAGTCTTTATATCCCCCGTGTCCTCCAATTTGTGACAATATCTGTTTTATGCTTGTATTTTTGTGACATGTTTGAAAAGTACTGATCATGTATTTTATATAATGAACCTCAATTTGGTTTTATCTAATGTTTTCACAGTAACATGAAAGCACGGATTTTGACGGAAAACACCACAGAGGTGAAATGGCCTTCATCTTATTCTAAAAGGGTGTATGTGATATCAGTGTAACAATTACATGGAGTATTAACCTTGACCACTTGGCTAAGGTAGTGCATGGCAGTAAAGTCACTCTTATCCTCTTTCCATACTCCATTTGTTAGAAGTGTCACTAAGTCTCACCTGCTCTTAAAAGAATGACGGTTATACTCTAAATCCTGGAGGAAGAAATTTGAAAACTTTGTGTACTTAAGTTATAGACAGCGTAGTCATCAATAACTATTTTGTGGGATATGCTTAGAGGCTATGTTTCATTTGTATTTTCCATCAAGTGTAATCTATTAATTTTAGCATTCATCAATGGGTTTTGTTTGTAGCATTTATATGGTAACATTCTAATGGAGATTTTCTATTTCACTTTTTTTTTCTATATTATTTGCAATTCTTATTTATGGGAGATTTTTTTTTCCCTTCCCTCCAATTTTATTTCTTTAATTATTTTTTTACGGGTGTATGGATTCATAAAATTGGTTTTACTTTGAGTTATAATCCAGGATTGCCATTATTTATTTTGTGATTCAGATGTTCTAGCTTTGGCCAATTGGAGCTCTTTCAGGTTGGATTCTGTATCTTTCTTTTTTTGGAGGGGGGATGAGAACATCTGTGTTTGAGGCACCAAAGCAGCAGGAGGGCTCCCGTGCTGGAGGGCGTTGGGGAGGTTGGGGGAGTTGAGAACAGCTTACTGGGTCAGCAGCCTAGACCTGGGAACAGTAGGAGCCCTGTGTGCCAGGAGTCTACGCTTGAAGTGAAATGAGGTGTGAAGAGATGCCAGGGAAAAGGGACTTTGTGTTGGCACCTGGGGATCTAGGGGCTGCTGATGCATGACTCACAACTCTTACTCCCACCCTTCCCCCAAACATGGCCACATGCTCACACATGTCTGGCAGCGCACATGGATCACACTGCCTGCCTGAACAGCACATCTTCTGTCCCTGGGGGAAGCAGGCTTGGGTTTGTCCCCGGGACTTGGTTCTGACTCCAGGACCCTCACGCTTGGTACCCAAATTCCCCCAAGGAAGGTTGACCCAGAAGTAAGGGCAGCTGGCAGTGTAAAGGCAGAGAACAGACATGCCTGTGGGGTCCCAGGGCCGAGGGGTTGCAATCAGCAGGGTGGAGAGTCATCTTCAAGATCCTCTTGGGTCTAAAGGGGCTGGGATTTCCTTTCTTACTGAGCTTCGGGAGTCTGGGCCAGACTCAGGGGCCTAGGGATAAGGGATCAAACTGCACCACAGCCAACAGTAGGCTGAGCAGGAACCCGAGGCCCAACATGGTTGCACTGGCCTGCAGTTTGCTGTTTGGCCACACCGATGTTGCCCTGGAAGCTCTGGCAGCAGTGAGTGCCCACAGATGCCACATCAAGATTGAGCTCAGGCCAGGGCAGATTGGGGAGCAGCCCTTGTTCAAGGTGTAGCCAAAGTCCTTTACATTTCCAATGCCACCAATTGCAGCGATGGTCATGCAGTAGTGTCTAAATTGGAGCAGAGAGTGGGGTTTGGGCAGTAAAAATTGCTGTTTTTATTCCTGCAAGAGAAGCATACCAAGGAATGGGCTTGCTCTACACCCAGGAGGGCAGCCAGCAGCATTGGCAGGAAGACCTTCATTCTGGAGGGGACAGGTGTCCCAACTGGGGACTCAGGAGGTCAGTCCTGCTTGCTGATGGATGCAGGTCCGCAGCTTGGCAGCATAGTCCAGCCTGTGCCAGAGCCTACGGAAGCTTGCAATAGATTCGGTATATTTCTGACATGTCCCCATAATTTTTTTCACTTGCTTACTTTGGGCACTATACGATACCCTAGATGTAACTTGTATTTTTCTGTTCCAACTCTATAATCAACCATTTCTCTAAGGGGTGCCTAGCTCCCATCTTTTGGAAAATAGTATTTAAAAGGCAAGATCAAGGTGCTGGGTATACTCATTACTACTGATGTAAAAGCATTTCTAGGCCCTTTAAGTAAACAGAACTAGGGAATAAACGTGTGTTTACTAACCCATGTATATAAAACATATCTGTATTTATTTATTTTAATATCTGTTCTTTTATCTCCAACCCTATTACAACCCTCATAAGACCCCTTACTCACTTTATAACTTCTTTGTCTTATAGTGAGAAAGCTAGCTTTCATTGTCTGTAATTTATTTACTTATTTATTTAACTTTATATACATTTAAAGTAGTTTCACAACTGGTAACACTTTGAGGAACAGATTTACTAAATAGAGTAATGGTGTTTATTTTTATATATTTATATTTATCTGTAGAATATCTAGTTAAACACAGTTTTCAAATTATTCGGATTACTCTTTACCCCTACATCCTTCAACAACCCCCCCACTTCCCTTTTTTTTCCTCCTATTTTGAATACAGGCGGCCAAGGATGCCCACTGACATGGATCAGTGTCTGGTCCAGGTTGGCAGAGTATGAGGCTTTTCAGGAAGGTGATCAGGGAACAGTTGGAACAGCTAGGGTTCACACTGTGACTTTGAGTGTGTGGTGTGGGTCCTAATGGAAAAGCAGGGAGAGGAAATGCTTAGAGGCTCTGGTTGTCAGAGGCAGTTCAGAAGACATCAGAATCAGGCTTAAGCCACTGCTGCAAAGACCACTGTTTCAGAAGCTAAATCTCTCTGAGGATGTTGGGAGCGCTATGGGGGTGACAAGGGAGTCTTGGGATGAGAAATACCTGGATACTCTGTGTGCCTGAGGCCTCTGGTCCTAGACTCCCTGAAGAATTGGTTCACTTCACCTATCAAACTTCAGAACTCCCTGTGACACCCCAGTTAGATTTGCAATAGTGCCTCCCCCAACCAGAGAGGTGTGGGGTCTAGACTATGTTCTAGGGGCTGTGCAGAGGCCAGGCAACCTGAAACCAGATCAAAGCAGGGGATTTCTTATGCCTCTCCCTTTCATGGCCTTTACATAATCAATGTTATTTTTTCTCCCTTTTCATAGTTATAGAAAAAGTCCCTTGATTTTTTTATCTACCAATATCTATTATCATTTCATCTGCATTGTTTTAATTTTATGTTACAAGTCACAGTGTGTTCTTACAGTAATTGTCAAAAGTAAAATAATAAAATTTCTATCTACAATTGAAAAAATATTTTTTTAAAAATAATTGTTCCACTTCTAAGATGTCAAAATTGAATATCATAGTTCTGGCAACTTTCCAACTTCTGTATTATTTAGAAATGAATATGGCGACATATAACAAAAAAAAATTTAACCTGAATTAAAAGTGCCATTAAGCTCTCACATAAAATAAATTCAAAAGACAGAGCTGGTAGGGTAGCTTCAGAGAAGAATCAGGCTCCTAGCTTCCTTCTAATGTGCTCCTGTTTTACCATCAACAAAAAGCTTCTACTTCATGCTCCAGAATTGTTTTTTATGCTCCAGCCATCATATCTTTAAGGAAACTTCCCAAAAGTTGTGCCTCATACTTTCCCCCAGACCCCATTAGCCACAATTTGTAAACCTGTTTGCAAAAGGATCTATGGAACATCTGTTTTATGTAGCCATGTGCCCTCTTAAATACTTGATTTTTGTTTTCAATTAACTAACATTGGAGAACTGATGATATATTGGAGAATAGCATTTTCTAACACTCTTTCCAGGTGTTTATGCTAGTAGTCCTTCTCTAGCATTTTTTTTAAATCTCAATGATATCTTCAGACACACTGACTACTCCTTTTCATTACCTGTCATGCTCCTTATGTCCAGCTGCCCTCTTTAACTAAGCCAAGAGTCAATAGTTTGATTTTCCTCATGTTCCAGTGGATTAAGTATAATTACTCCAGTCATAGGTTAACTTAGGCTCTGAATTTTAGTCCTTCCTTTCTCAAGGATTTCTCATCTATAATCATTTCTCCCCCGTAGGGTGATAAATTCCCTCTATTTTCTTTGATTATGCCTATAAACATTAAAATATGCCTAACAAGGAGCAGGATCAAGATGGTGGAGAAGTAAAATGTGGCACTCATCTTCTCTCACACATCAAAACACACACACATGCAAACATATTAAAAAAAAATTATATGTAGAACGATTCACACAGAACATCTACTGAATGCTGGCAGAAGACCTTAAACATAAAAAAAGGGTAAGAAATCCTCCATATAACTATGTAGAACAAAAGGAAAAAAAGAGAGAGAGAGAGAGAAAGGAATCAGGACAGGATTATCACTCCTGAGAGGGAGCAGTTAAAAAGGAAAGGAACCCACTCTTTGGGAAGCCATCTAACTGATGGGGAAATCAGCTGAGATAGAGGGACCACATAGCCTCAGAGAAAATTGCAGCAAATGGATAGAGGAGGGCAAAGTAGGGAGCCACACGTACCATCAATATTACCTCACAGGACAGCAAAGCCTGAGATTCTCAGAAGGGGACTTGGTGCTCAGTAGAAGCCTCAGGCTCAGTTCTGGAGAGAGGATGAGGGTTTGTATATGAGGACAGCCTGAGGGGCTATGAAGCAGTGCACCAAGGGCTGGGGAGCAGAGTGCCACAGCTGAGGGAACCTGCAAGGAGTACTGGGCCTGCAGGAGAAGCAATGCACCATGTTGGGGAGGGCAAGAAGAGGAAGGGTGGACTGCAATAGGAATATCATTCTCTACACATGCACAGAATCTTGGAGGGTGGAGCTATGGTTGGCAAGGACTCCTCTTGCATGGACTACTGGCAGGGGGAAAACCATCACAGTTATCTCTGACTCTAGAAGTGGGCTTGGCCTGCCACCACTAGAGGCCTGTAAACAGGCACCACCTGCAGCCACAGTTACCTCAGAGGTCAACAAAGAGCAAGACACTACAACTGAAGACCACTTCTTGTTGATCTCACTTCTCTGGGAACACACAAATGCTGCTGCTGCCACTGCCAAATGCTCTGGGTACCACCTACACTTGACTGAGGGTCACCGGAATATCCCAGGGTCCTGCAACTAGGACCAGTCTGAAACATCTTCCTTTGGGTCCTTGTCACTGATAGGGACCCGGCAACCATGAACAGGCTACTAGCCCTGCCCATTTCCCCCAACTCCCTGGAAGCATGTGGAGCATCCTGTCAAGGGGATAACAGCCTGTTCACTCTGGGTAAAGAAACAGCAAGCACCCAAACCAAGAGTAACTCTCATGCCAAAAATAAATTGTAAGCACTCACTGAATACCCAGGGGCATTCTCACATATAAATAGCCCAACAAGATTACAGTAGTTGTTTTCCCTAAAATCACAGAACAAGAAAAATATAAGCAAAATGAAGATGCTAAGGAATCATTCTCAGAAAAAGGAGCGGGAGAATTCCCCTGAAGGAGCAAATGATAAAACAGACCACTAGCAGTGTTCTAATAGACACCCAAGTTCAAAAGGGAGATAGTGAAAATACTGAAGGAATTAAGGACTTAATTAAGGAAGAGCAGATATGAACAATAATGCAGGTTAATTTTAAAAAGGAAATGGAAAGTATAAGGAGAAGGCAAGAGGCAAGAAAAAAATTAGAAAATTCATTTGTATAGATACAAGCTGAGTTAAAAGTCACTGAAGAGCAGAATAAATAATGAAGAGGAACAAGTTAGGGACTTGGATGAATAAATAATATAAATCACAGAATCAGGACAGCAGACAGAAAACCAAATAAAAAAACATGAAAAAAATATGAGATATATGCGATAATATAAACTGGACCAATCTATGTCTAATAGAGATTCCAAAGTCTGTGAGTCATTCTCTGTTCTGCAAAGAAGTTCATTGTGTTTTTTTAGTTTCCACATGTAAGTGGTAGCATTGGGTGTTGCTGTCTAATTGTCTGACTGGTTTCACTTTGCTTGATAATTTCTAGGTCCATCCATGTTGCTATAAATGTTGGTAATTCGTTTCTTTTAATGGCTGAGTAATATTCCATTGTATGTATGTACCATATCTTCCATATCCACCACAGCAGTAAATTAATCCCAATTAGTAATGATATTTTGTCTTGATAAATGATGACACATTTGATTTACTGTGTTTCCAGGATTCAAGAGGCAAATGTTAATGATTTGGTTTGCTGGAAATTTATACTCTTGCTCATTTCCCATTTGCTGATCAGTTGCTGTTCCTGAAGACTTGGCTGCTTCAACTAATGAACTGAGGGCCTCTCAGGAATAATGGCATGTTCGCCAGGCCTCATTTTTTTTTTGCAATGCCATCTGTAGAAATGTAGGTTCCTTTCAGAAAATAACTCTAGCAGCCATGAAAGAATGATTATGATCATATCAGTGTCACTTGTAATTTGTATTTCACTTGTTTAATGGCATCCCCAATAAATGAAGCTTTCTGTGGAGAACAAAACTAAAAAAAAAAATTAAAAAAATAGAGATTCCAGGAGGAGAAGAAAAGGGATTGAAAATATATTTGAAAAATTTATGTCTGAAAACTTTCCAAATCTAAAGAAAAGAGGTATCAAGATACAGGACGCACAGAGGGACCCAAACAAGTTGAACACAAATAAGACTATATAAAGACATAATAAAAATAGCAAAAGTTAAAGAGAGGATTCAAAAGACAACAAGAGAAAAGCAATGTGTTAATTATAAGGGAACCCCCATAAGGCTTGTACCAGATTTCTCTACAGAAACACTATAGGCCAGGAGAGAGTGGCAAGATATTTTCAAATTCTAAAAGGGAAAAATGGGTAACCTAGGATACTCTGCCCAGGGAAAATATAACTTAAAATAGAAGAAATAAAGATTTTCTTCAACAGACAAAAACTAAGAGTATGTAAATACTAAACCCATTCTAAAAGAAATACTAAAAGGGTTCCTCTGAATAAAAAAGAAATAAGATATAGGATGGAAGAAATCACAATTTGAAAGTAATCACTTTAATAAGCCAGTATACACATCTAAAAGGAGAAAATAAAAAAAAAAACTATTGTAAAAGCAGTGTTAAACACAAGGAACAGCAAAAGCGTAAACATGAAGATGTTAAAAAAGCATATCAAAATAATAAAATCAGAAATTAAGAAAACCTAGATTTTTTTGTTTTTTTTTTTAAGAATGGCCAGCCTGTATGACCATCTGGCTAAAGCAAGCAAATACAGGAAGGGCTTAGCAGAGTTGAACAACAGGTCAAACACAAATCAAAACCAAACCATACATTCACAAAAACTAAAAAGAAACGGCACAAGCATAAAATAAAAGGAAATCATCAAACCAAAAAAAGAAAGGAACAAAGAGAAACATAGAATCAACTGGAAAACAAGGTTTAAAATGGTAATGAATACATACTTATCAATAATTAACTTAAATATCAGTGGAAAAATAAGAACAAATGAAACCTAAAGTCAGCAGAAGGTGGGAAATCATAAAGATGGAAGTGGAAATCAATAAAATAGAGATTCAAAAAAAAATAGAAAAAATCAATAAAACCAAGAGCTGGTTCTTCAAAAGGGTAAAAAGAAAAACTGAAAAACCTTTAGCCAGACTCACCAAGAAGATGAGAGAAAGAATTCAAACAAACAAAATGTGAAAGGAAAGGGGAGAAATCTTGACTGCAGAAATACATAAAAAAAAAGCAAATACACTGAAC
Source organism: Catagonus wagneri (assembly GCA_004024745.2). Classification (NCBI taxonomy): domain Eukaryota; kingdom Metazoa; phylum Chordata; class Mammalia; order Artiodactyla; family Tayassuidae; genus Catagonus; species Catagonus wagneri. Next base: position 6,259,475 of record PVHT020001179.1, read on the forward strand.
GATTATATGCAAACAAATTTGACAACCTAGATAAAGTAGACAACTTTCTATAGACAAACAACTGTCCAGAACTTACTCCAAAAGAAACAGATCAATCATAAGGACCTATCACTGGAAGTGATATGGAATATGTAATAAAAACACTCCCTACAAATAAAGTCCAGGACTAGAAGGATTTACAGATGAATTTGGTAGACCAAACATACAAGAAGAGTGTATATCCATCCTTCTTAAACTTTTCCAAAAGGTTGAAGAAGAAGGAATACTCCCAAAGATATTCTGTGAAGCCAGCATCACTCTAATACCAAAACCAGACAACAATTCTACCAAAAAAATCAAATTATAGGCCAATAAATTTCAAGAATATAGATTCAAAATTATCAACAAAATTTTAGCCAAGCAAACCCAACGACATATAAAAAAGACCATACACAACCACCAAGTGGGATTCATCCCAGGTTCACAAGGATGGTTCAACATATGCAAATCAATCAACGTCATACATCAGTTTAACAGAAGAAAAGTAAAAAGCTACACGATCATCTCCATAGATGCAGAAAAGGCATTTGACAATGTCCAACATGCGTTCATGGTAAAAACTCTTACCAAATTGTGTATAGAGGGAACATGCCTTAACATTATACAAGCCATTTATGACAACCTCACAGCCAATATAATACTCAATGGAGAAACGCTGAAAGACTTCCCACTAAAATCTGGAACAGGACAAGGATGCCCATTCTTACAACCTTTATTCAACGTAGTATTGGAGAGAAGTTACAATGGGAATCGTAGAAATGCAAAGTGTAATAAGAGACTGCTACATGCAACTACATGCCAATAAAACATAAAATCAAGAAGAAACGGACAAATTCTTAGAAAAGTAAAATCTTCCAAGACTAAACCAAAATAAAATAAAAAAGATGAACAGACCAACTCACAAGTACTGAAACTGAAATGGATTAATATCTTCTAACAAAAAAAGTCCAGGACTAGATGGCATCACAGGCTAATTCCATCAAACATTTAGAGAAGAGCTAACATCTATTTTTCTGAAATGATTCCAAAAAAATTGCAGATGATGGAACACTCCCAAACTCCTTCCAGGAGGCCACTAACAACCTGGTACCTAAACCAGACAAAGATACCACAAAAAAGGAAAATTACAGGACAATATCACTGATGAACACAGATGCAAAAATCTTCAACAAAATACTGGCAAACTGAATCCAACGATACATTAAAAGGACTGTACATCATGATCAAGTGAGATTTATCCCTGGGATGCAAGGATTCTTCAATATCTGCAAATCAATTACTGTGATACACCCATTAACAAACTGAAGAATAAAAACCATATGACCCTCTCAATAGATGCAGAAAAAGCCTTTGACAAAACCCAACACCCATTTCTGATAAAAAATCCTTCAGAAAATGGGTGTAGAGGGAACCTACCTCAACAGAGTAATGGCCATATATTACAAACCCAGAGCTAACATCACTCTGAATGGTGAAAAGCTGAAAGAATTCCTGCCGAGATCAGGAACAAGACAAAGTTCTTGTCTCTCACAACTACTATTCAACATAGTTTTGGAAGTCCTAGCCAGGGCAATCAGAGAAGTAAAAGAAATAAAAATAATCCAAATTGGAAAGGAAGAATTAAAACTACCACTATTTGCAGATGACATGATACTATATACTGTGAAAATCCTAAAGACTCTACCAGAAAACTGCTACAGCTCATCAATGAATTTGGCAAAGTTGCAGGATACAAAATTAATACACAGAAATCAACTGCATTTCTATATCCTAACAATGAAAGATCAGAAAGAGAAACTATGGAAACAATCCCATTTACCACCATATCAAAAAAGAACAAAATACTTAGGAATAAACCTGCATGAAGAGACAAAAGACCTGTACTCTGAAAACTATAAGACACCAATGAAAGAAACCAAACATGACACAAACAGATGGAGAGACATACAATGCTCTTGGATCAGAAGAATCAGTATTATCAAAATGACTATACTACCCAGTGCAATCTACAGATTCAATGCAATCCCCATCAAATTACTAAGTACATTTTTCACAGATCTAGAACAAAATATCTTAAAGTTTGTTTGGAAGCACAGAAGACACAGAATAGCCAAAGCCATCCTGAGAAAGAAAAATGGAGCTGCAGGAATCAGGCTCCCTGACTTCAGATTATACTACAAAGCTAGAATTATCAAAACTGTGGTGCTGGCACAAAGTCAGATATATAGATCAGTGGAAAAGGATAGAAAGCCCAGAATTAAACCCACTCACCTGCACTCAACTAATCTATGACAAAGGAGGCAAGAATGTACAAGGGAGAAAAGTCAGCCCATTCAATAAGTGGTGCTGGGAAAACTGGACAGACACATGTAAAAGAATGAAATTAGAACATTTCCTAACACTGTACACAAAAATAAACTCAAAATGTATTGAAGACCTAAATATAAAACCCGCTACTGTAAAACTCCTAAAGGAAAACATAGGGCAAACACTCTCCGACATAAAACACTGCAACATCTTCTCAGATCCACCTCCAAGAGTAATGAAAGTAAAAACCAAAATAAACAATTATACTTAATTAACCTTAAAATTTTCTGCACAGCAAAGGAAACCCTAAATGAAACAAAAAGACAAGCCAAGAATGGGAGAAAATATTTGCAAATGAATCAACTGACAAGGGAATAATATCCGAAATTTATAAACACCCCCTGCAGCTCAATGCCAAAAAACCAAACAACCCCATCAAAAATGGGCAGAAGGTCTAAACAAAATTCTCCAAAGAAGACATACAGATGGCCAAAAAACACGAGAAGATGTTCAACATCAGTAATTATTGGAGAAGTGCAAATCAAACCACTATTAGGTACCACCTTACACCAGCCAGAATAGCCATCATCAAAAAGTCTACAAACAGGAGTTCCTGTCATGGCTCAGTGGTTAACGAATCCAACTAGGAACCATGAGGTTGAGGGTTCGATCCCTGGCCTTGCTCAGTGGGTTAAGGATCCGGCGTTGCCGTGAGCTGTGGTGTAGGTTGCAGACACGGCTTGGATCCCGCATTGCTGTGGCTGTGGCAAAGGCAGGTGGTTACAGCTCCTGTTAGACCCTTAGCCTGGGACTCTCCATAGGCTGCGGGTGTGGCCCTGGATAAGGCAAAAAGACCAAAAAAAAAAAAAAAGTCTACAAACAATAAATGTTGGAGAGTGTGTGGAGAAAAGGAAACTTTTACACTGCTGTTGGGAATGTAAATTGCTTCAACCACTGTGGATAAACAGCATGGAGATTCCTCAGAAAGCTAAAAGTATAATTACCATTTGATCCAGCAATCCCACTCCTGGACATCTGTCCAGAGAAAACCATGATTCGAAAGACACATGTACTCCAATGTTCATTACAGCACCCTATACAATAGACAAGACATGGAAACAATCTTAGTGTCCATTGACAGAGGAGTGGATAAAGAAGATGTGGTACATATGCACAATGGAATATTACTCAACCATTAAAAGGGAAGAAATAATGGCATTTTCAGCAACATGGATGGACCTAGAAATTATCATGCTAAGTGAAGTTTGTCAGACAGTGAGACACCAAGTTCATATACTATCACTTACATATTGAATCTAAAAAAAGGACACAATGAACTTTTTTTCAGAACAGATACTGATTCACAGACTTTGAAAAACTTAAGGTTTCCAAAGTAGTCAGGCTGGGGTGGGGGATGGGCTGGGGTTTGGGGATGAAAATGTTATAAAATTGGATTTTGGTGATCATTATACACCTATAAATGTAATAAAATTCATTGGGTAATTAAAAAAACACAATATGGGAAGTCCTAGCCACAGCAATCAAACAAAAGAAATAAAAGCCAAATTTTAGGAGAACTGGTAAAATTGTCACTGTATGCAGATGGCATGATACAGTATATAGAAAACTCTAGGGACTCCACACAAAATCTATTTGAACTGATAATGAATTTAGCAAAGTAACAGGAAATAAATTAACATTCAGACATCAGTTGCATTTCTTTATACTAAAAATGAAATATTAGAAAAGGAATATAAAAATACAATATCTTTTAAAATAGTACCCACCCAAAATTAAATACCTAGGGGTAAACCTAAGGGGGTCAAAAACTTATATGTTAAGAACCATAAAACATTAATCAAGGAAATTAAAGAGGATTCAAAGAAATGGAAAGATATTCCATGTTCCTGGATTGGAAAAATTAATATTGTTAAAATGGCCATACCACCTAAACCCATCTACATATTCAATGCAATCTTTTCAAATTATCCATGACATTTTTCATAGGACTAGAATAAACAATCTGTAAATGTATATGGAACCATAAATTATGCAGAATTGCCAAAGAAACAGTGAAAAAAAAAATAAGCAGGAGCCATAACTCTCCCAGACTTCAGACAATAGTACAAAGCTACAGCAATCAAGCCAGTATTGTGCTGGTACTAAAACAGACATACAGAGTAATGGAACATAATAGAAAACCCAGAAATAAACCCAGACACCTATGGTCACTTAGTCTTTGACAAAGGAAGCAAGAATATAAAATGGGAAAAAGAAAACAGTCTCTTCAGCCAGAGGTGCTGGGAAAACTGAACAGCTGCTGGGAAAACTGAACAGCTGCATGTAAATCAATGAAACTATATCACACTGTCACACCATGCCCCAAAATAAAATAAAAAATGGGTCACTTTTTCTGTACAGCAGAAATTGACAGAATATTGTAAACTGAGTATAATCCAAAATTAAAAAAAAATGCCTTAGTAATTTGCATGTAGGAATTAATATAAGCTCTCATTGGCCTCTTATTGCCCCTCTAACCATGGTATGACTTTTCCACTTGAGCTTACAGCAAATTTTCTAGAAGTCTTTTTTATAGTCATTGTCTCCACTTTGTAATGCCAACCCCAGTTCATTCCCCAGTGTAGTCCAGTTTGAGGTTCTGTTCATATAGTTTTTTATAGTTACTCTTTTAAAGTTATTAATGAACTTATGATGACAAATCCCAGTGTCATTTGTCTTTCTTCCTATATGTGATCTCTCAGTAGCAACTGATACAATAATCTAGAACAATTTTCCCCCTGGTTTTCAACATACATATTCACCTGGTTTTCCTCTATCCTCATTGTTCCTCCTTTTCAGTATTCTAAACATAGGTGAGTCACAGAGCTCAATTCAAGATTGCTTCTTCTTCCCTACATATTGATCTAAGACATACTTATTCCCCAGAGAGTAGAATTCAACTTCATAGTTTTAGACATACATTCATTGTTGCTTCACTTTTTCTACATATATTTCTTCCCTTCATTTCAGACTGTCATTATCTAATTGCTCACTTGTTATATTTTCTCAAATGTCTTCAAATTTAAAATATTTGAAACAAAACTCTATCTTACCCCATCACTATTACTTCCTCAAACAGAACTTTTATCTCCCTCAATTATCTCCATGTCAGTAAATGAGTAAATACTACTCACTGATTGCTCAAGCCAGCAATCAATGAATCATCCCTAAATCCTCCCCCAACCACCAGTTCCAGGTTGTTATCCAGTTCTGTTGATTTATTTCCAAGATCAGTCATTTCTCTCCACCTCCATCCCGACTGCTCTGTCTCTTGGACTATTGCAATAACCCCATTCATTAGTCTGTAGATTTCCTTTCTTAACCCCTTTGCTCATTCTGTGCAGAGTTAATAGTAAATTAAAAATAAAATTAATTCGAATAAAGTGACAACACCCCTTAAAATCTCTCAATTTCTTCTCACTGCACAGAGAAAGAAATTACAACTTTGCATTGTACTATGAAGTGCTAAGTATGGATTATATTGACGAGATTAGTCAACATTCTCCAAAGAAAAAATAATAGGGTATGTATAGATATATAAGGTATCTACTTCGAGAGTTGGCTTATGCGGTTTTGAAGGCGGAGAAGCTTCACAGTCTTCCATCTGTAAACTGAAGAACCAGGAAAGCTGGCAGTATTAATTCAGTCTGAACGTCTGAGAACCAGGAATTCTGATATGCAAAGGCGGGTGAGATGGGAATCCCAGCTCAAGGAGAGAGTGAGAATTTTCTCTTTCTTTACCTTTTAATTCTATTTGGGCTTTCATGGCATTGGACATTACCTGTGTTCATTGGTGAGGACAGATCTTCTTTACTCAGTCTACAAATTCAAATGCTGATCTCCTCTGAAAATACCCCCCACAGAAAAAATGTTTCACCAGCTACCTGGTCAGTTCTTAACCCAGTCAAGGTCTTTTCAGGGCCACACCCATGGCATATGGAGGTTGGCAGGCTAGGGGTCAATTCGGAGCTACAGCTGGCAGCCTACGCCACAGCCACAGCAACACCAGATCTGAGCCTCATCTGTGACCTACACCACAGTTCACGGCAACGCCGGATCCTTAACACACTGAGCAAGGCCAGGGACTGAGCCCGCAACCTCATGGTTCCTAGTCAGATTTGTTAACCTCTGCACCACAATGGGAACTCCTGACCACAAATTCTACATTGTGCCCTGTCAATCTCTCCCTTCTTGTAATGCTGGATTATAATTTCTTTGTTCTTAACTCTGCTATATTCTTTCCTGCTTAGGGTCTCTGTAATTACTACTCACTCTTCCTGAAAACAAGCTTATCAAGATCTTTGCAAGGGTGCCATTAAAGTCTCTGCTTACAGATTGTCTCTTTGGAAAGACCTTCATGACCACATTATCAGAAGAAGGTCCTATTTTCTTTATTGCAGTTTCTACTACTTGATATTTTATTTTTAATGTATTAGTTATATTCTGCATCCCTCCTGTTAGAATGATTGCTTTAGAGAGCATGAAGTATGTCTCTCTTGGTCTCATATAAATTCTCAGAACTTCCAGGGCTGTCTGACAAATTGTAATCATTCAGTAAATATTTATTGAATGAATAATTGAACAAATTAATGAATTTTCAGTGCAGAAGAACTAGGCACTAGCTACAGGCTGCTAAATTAACATTACACAAGGAAATAATTTTTTTTTCCACTGCTGAGGCAAAATCCAATTTTTGTAAAGTGTATTACTGATCTTCTTATGCCTTATGCATTGTTTTTTTACAATGTATTTCCAGGCTTTGGAACAAAACAAAAATGATTATCTTTTCCCCCATAAGTCAGAGATATGAGTCTATTCACCTACAGCCCATTTCATTATAGAGCTGATAAATTATGTTGGGATTTTTCTGGTGGAACTACATAAAATTAACTGTTTTATATCACACATACAATACAAAATTTTTTACTTGCACATTTCATGTGAAATCAAATCTCTAATATGATAAAATGGTAACCAGTTATTTCAAACAAAAACACTCTCTAGTTTATCTATATTCTTTTGATCTTAGAGAATACTTGTTTCCTTAAAGTTTTAAGAAATGCTATGCTCTAAGTAATTTTCCCATTTGTATCTTATTTGGCCAACAAATTGAAATGGGGTTAGAGATACTGTTCTGTAAAGCAACAAGGGATTTCTATAATTCCATTTATTGGCTTTGAGAATGCAAAATTCTTCCTCATTATCTCCTTTCCTTCACAACCCCTCTTTTCTAGCACCTCATACATACCTTCAAGAAATACATGACTCCAGTTATCCATGTTATGTGTCGTTTAGACACCTTGTAGTGTCTGGGGCATGAGAGTTATGCTGCAGAAAGTACATTACATCTCAAAGCTTAATATAACAAAATGTGTTTCTTTTTCATACAGAATCCACTGCACATCAGAATGAGTGTCCAGAAAAAACCTTCATCCAGGTTACTTCAACCCTATAGTTCTACTGTCTCATCAATAATTATATTAGGTTGCTGAGGCAGGATAGAGACCACCACAGTCATGATCTGGCTGTTCTGTGATTTGGTTTGGAACTGATACATAACCACTTTTTCTACAGTCCAATGACCCTAATCAAGCACACTGTTGCACCTAATCTCAAGGAGACTGAGGATAATGCTCTTTCCCTGTGCCTAGGAAAAGGGGAAAAGTAAATAGAATTCAGCACAGGAATTTCCCATGGCATCTTCCCAATTTTCTCCTCTCTTCCTGACACTAGGCTCTTATATTTGCCTGATCTGTTCCACATTAGGTAGACAATTAAACTTTTGCCCTGCTTCCCTGTTTCTAAAACTTGTGTACACCTTGGCCACTATGTGAAAGACTTACAAGGGCAGAGATTTTGTCTGTCCTATTTATCAGTTGGTTCCTAGCATTTAGTGCCATGTCTGAAGTCCTTAGTCTCTCTATAAAATTTGCTCAAATTAATGAAGAAATATGCTTTTTAAAAATAGGACAAAGTTTAATAATATAACTTAGACTAATCTGCTAAATTATCAAACACCTTCAGCTTCTGCTGAAGCATTCACTTGATTCTCTAATGCAGGTGAAAGGAGCAGAAAATGTAATAAAAGGAGCTATGATCTGATATTTTGTTCTTATGTGATTTTTCTCTGAGTGAAGGACGGTATATGTAGTGGCAGGAATCTCTGATGCTACATATTAATTTCGTAAACTCTAACTTTATTATTCTCAAGAGGTCTGAAAAGAGTACCTAGGCGATGTGCAGGAACCCAGGTTTTCTCCACTGTGGGAAGGAATTAGTATGCTTGAGAAAGCAGTCCTGAGTCTAAAGCTCTGCATTCCATTCCTGGTTATGAACTTACCTTCTCCTTAGCTGTTTTCTACATCCCAATTCTGGCAACCTAGAGCATCTCCACTTACCCCAAGGTGTTTTGAATTTCCAAAACAATTGTCAACATAAAATTAAAAGTTAATTCATTTTAACTTGGCAAAAATAAATAAAATATCAGCAGTATTGCAAAACTGAGCAATAGGCTATCACACCACTCAAAGGGCAATGAGGGAGGATTCTAACTCTTGATGGTATTTCTCCAGTTGATATACTGCCCCCGTATTTGGAAGGCAGTCTCCTGATTTATCTTCTTGATATACCTGGGCCACCATTTCTAAACATTCAGAGGCAAAAATCTTTACATGAAGTTTTAACTAAGAAGGATGACAGGTAGGAAATACAAAGGAGGCAATGATGAAGATTTTTGTTGAGAATATTCCTTTACCTTATCTTTTAAAAAATTATACATATACATATATATATAGTGTTATGTGTCTATATATATGTATATATATACATGTACACTTTTCCTTACATTTTTAAAAATAGCTATGCTCTAAATAATTTTATGTATATATAATATATAATGTATATATATGTAAATGTTATAAACATATGTATGCATGGATCCACGTGTGTGTAAAACACCAACAGAAATCTGTCTTTTTAGCCTCACTTTACACCTAAACCAGAATTAATTTTAATTTTAAAGTTAAATTCAGTTTTAAAAAGTCTTAAAAATTAAATTCAGTTTTAAAATTAAATTCATTTTTAAAAAGCTTCATGCTCTCCATTGTGTTAGTAAGTCTCCCTGACATAACATAATCAAAGTTAGCACAAAGTAGCTTAATGCACTTCCCAATGCAAAATTCATCTCATTTAGGTTTTTGCTTTTGCCTACTTTGATATCCCCCATGCCTTAATATAAGTAAGAATAGCTATGTCAGAGAGAGACTTCATTAACCAGCCATTATTTATCCTTAAGTTCAAGTCACTCAAGGGTTTCAGAAGCATAAGTTAAGGTAAAATGGAAAAAAATAAGACCCTCTCACTTTGTAAGGATGATTCATATCCTTTCACTTCAAGTGGGAACTTTATCAGAGAGTTCGAGAAGCTATGCTGTCACCCTACTTCTGTCAGAAATGAATAAATTTATTTTCCCCATTGCTACATACATTTTTTGTGGGGAGTGAGGAGGATTAGTGCACAAGATCCACTGATTCTATGAGTTTCTATTCTACTTTTAACTTAAGAATCGATATTTAAATAAAGATATGGGAATTATTTTTCTCTTTCTTTTTCCATTCTCAATTGGAATCTTAAACTTCTGAGATGTCAGTAATGCCTTACTGGTCTAAGGACTTGAATCAACTGAAAAGTTTAAATTGTAACTTAGCTCCAGGTTCTCAGTGGGCAAAGTGGCCCAAGATAATGAGTTATCCCAATGTAGATGGGAATATTGATCAGAGAAGCAGAGGTGTTGAAAAGTATATGGAATGAGACAAAGGGCTCTAAGAAAGACTGGGTGGAGCTGAGTGTTGTCAAAAACTGTGAAGGCGCTGTATGTAAAACCAAAGCAGAGGTAAGTTTTGCTCTTAAGAGAGACACTATCTTGATGGCACTGGATTACATAGAAAACAGGCCTCTGCTCCAGAAGGAGATACTATTGCCATTTCCAAAGCTCTTTTCTAGGTAGGAACCCTTGGGAAAATATTTCATGAGTTCTCGTTGTAGCTTAGCAGGTTAAGAACCCCACATAGTGTCTGGGGGGAGGCAGGTTCCTTCCCTGGCCTCATTCAGTGGGTTAAGGATCCAGCATTGCTATAAGCTGCAGCATAGAGTACAGATGAAGCTCAGATCTGGTGTTGCCATGGCTGTAGCACTAATCAGCACCTGTGACTGCTTCAAAGCCTAGCCTAGTAACTTCCATATGCCTCGTGTGGCCCTTAAAAAAAAAAATTAAAAAACAGGAAAAGAAAAATAGTTCAGAAAAAAAGACAAGAAGCAGAAGATCCTCTTTTCCCAAGACTTGATGGAACATGAGACACCAGTTGTCTCCCACATGAGTGTGTGCAGCATCTGAAACAGATCCCACTTGACATAACCCTATTTCAGGATTTCTCCAATATTTCCATTATATTTTCAGAAATGTAGATACTTCCTACATCTATATAGAATAGATGTATCCATACATCTACGTTAATGATAATGTCATAAGGGTGCATGCACCTATACATAAACACATGTGCCACACCTATGCACACCTGCCCAGATTTCTTTCTCTGTTATATCTCTACATTCAACTCACAATAGTTTAAAATCATGATTTTTTATTTTTGTCTTTTTGTCTTTTAGGGCCACATCCATGACATATGGAGGCTCCCAGGCTAGGGATCCAATCGGAGCTGTAGCCACTGGCCTATGACAGTCACAGCAATGCCAGATCCAAGCCATGTCTGAGACATATACCACAGCTCACAGCAACACTGGCTCCTTAACCCACTAAGTAAGACCAGGGATCAAACCCGCATCCTAATGAATGCTACTGAGCCATGACGGGAACTACTAAAATAATGATTGTTTAAGAAAACTTACTACCTCTTTAAATAATTGTTTAAAAGTTCAACACAGGCTCAGACAACCTAATCTGAACTAATTTATTCAGTCCACTCCACAAAAGTCCTTTAAAAATTTTTATTAAGGCATGATTGACAGGTAAAAAACTACATATTTAATGTTAATTTGTTGAGTTTGGACATAAGTATACACCAATGAAACCATCTCTATCAAGTCCATAAATATATCTATCACCTCTTAAAATTTCCTTTTACCTTCTTCATTTTTATTATCATTATGTGTGTAATAAGGACAAAACATAAGATTTACTCTCTACTGAATTTTAAATGTAAAAATTATTGTTGTTAACTATAGAGACTATTCTAGACTTTATCCTGCATAACTGAAAGTTTGTAACTTTTGCCCAACTCCCTAACCCACTCTCCCCCCAGCCCATGACAACCACTGTTCTAGCTTCTGCTTCTATGAATTTGACTGTCTTAGATTCCACATACAAGTAAGATAATATAGTATTTGTTTTTCTATGTCTAATTTACTTGGTTTAGCATAATGTACTCCAGGTTCATCTGTTGTTGTCATAAATGACAGGATTTCCTTATTTTTTTAAGGCTGAATATTATTCCACTGTATATATATACACATTATTTTCTTCATTCATCTGTCAATACATATGTAGATTTTTTTTCCATATTTTGGCTACTATGGATAATGCTGCAATAACACAGGAGTGCAAGTATCTCTATGAGATCCTGATTAAAATTCCTTTGGATAAATACCCAGAAGTGGGATTGTTACATTTCTTTTTTAGGGCCACACCCATGACATAAGGAGGTTCCCAGAGCTGCAGCTGCCGGTCTGCACCACAGCCACAGCAATGCCAGACCTGAGCTGTGTCTGCTATCTATACCACAGCTAACGGCAACATCGGATCCTTAACCCACTGACCAAGACGAGGAATCGAACCTGCAACCTCACGGTTTCAGTCAGATTCATTTCTGCTGTGCCATGACGGGAACTCCTGGATTTTTTTTTTTTAAGGGCTGCACCCGTGGCATGTGGAAGTTCCCAGGCTAGGGGTCTAATTGAAGCTATAGCTGCTAGTCTACACCACAGCCACAGCAACTCCAGATACAAGCTGTGTCTGTGGCCTACACCACAGCTCTTGACAATGCCAGGTCCTTAACCTGAGCCCTCATGGGTAATAGTCAGGCTAGGGATAGCAAGGCAAGGGATAGAACCTGAGTCCTCATGGACAATAGTCAGGTTCATCACCGCTGAGCCACAACGGGACTCCAGGACGGCTAGATAATATGGTAATTTTATTTTAATTTCTTAAGGAACTTCCATATTGTTTTCCATAATGGGTGCACCAATTTACACTCCTTTCTGTTGTACATAAGGGTTACTAACCTTTTCTCTATGTCCTTGTCAACACTTTTATTTATTTCTTTATTATAGTCATCCTAAAAAGTGTGAGGTGATATCTGCATTTCGGTTTTGATTTGCATAACTCTGATGATTAGTGATACTGAGCAAATATTAATTTTTGGTGTCCTCAGTCTATTTATGCACTTATGTAAAGCTAAGGTGTTTCTTTGACAAAGGCAAACAGATAATGTTTCATACAATGTCAGAGATTACAGACTGCAAGAATCATGTTCATAGACGACTTCATCTCAACATCACTGGTTTTGTAAGAAGAAAAAGTACATGTCTCTCAAATATAGGAAAATCCAGATATATTGGCATTTTCTGAGAGTGCCATGTCCAAATTCAATTTCTGTATAACAGGAAGATAGCAACATTTGTTTCACCCTTACATTTGGAATTTTTTCTTTTCTAATCTGAATAATGTTTTCTAATCTGAATAATGAAGTTTTTTTAATTTTATTTATTTATTTTTTTCCGTTATACCCAGCTGCACGGCATGGTGACCTGGTTACACATACTTATATGAATTCATCACAAGTGATTAGACATAGTTCCCAGTGCTATACAGTAGGATCTCCTTGCTGTGTAAGTTGTTTATATATTTTTGAGATTAAGCCCTTGTTAGTTGCATCATTTGACACTATTTTCTCCCATTCTGTAAGCTGTCTTTTTTTTTTTCTCTTTGGTTTCTTTTGCTGTGCAAAAGCTTGTCAGCTTGATTAGGGTCCATTGGTTTATATTTGCTTTTATTTCTGTTGCTTTGGGACACTGACCTGAGAAAACATTTGTAAGGTTGATGTCAGAGAAAGTTTTGCCAATATTTACTTCCAGGAGTTTAATGGTGTCTCTAAATATTAATAATTCTGTTTCTGCCTTTGCTAATAACATTTTATTTTAGGTTTGGATTCTATCCTTGGTGTTACAACTAGGAGACAAATTCACATTGTATTGATATTGAGTTAGTTATGCACATTTTAGGACAGACATCACAGACTCTCTATAGTGGTCAGGCAGATAACGTAAGTAATAAAGCAGACTATCTGGCATGCAAAGAGTAATGTGTTATAAGTGAAAGATAATAGTGTGTGATGATAAAGAGTAAGTGATACTCAGCCACAGTGTGAGGTGGTAATAAGCAGAGGGGACTGGGGCAAATCAGAGTGTGCATGAAAGTAGGTACAGCTAATCAGCTATGACAAATCATTGGCAACATGACAAATCATGTTAAATACTGTCTCTGCATTATAAGATATTCCTTTTGTTTTTTCAAGAGAGGATGTAAATATATGTTTTTGTATGAAATATTCAATTTTAAACATGTTTTAAAAATATTTAAAACATACTTTAAACATTATATGGATTAAATGAAGTCCATCTGTTCATCATATTTGGCCCATAGCGTAAGACATTTCTGTTTAGGAGACAAATGAGAACCTGTGTTATCCCAGAATCTACTTTAAATGTGTTTTAAAATCTATGTGGACTACATTTTAAATTCAAGAATAATGATTAAAACAAGGTTTTACTAACACTTTGCATTTAGTGTTTTCTGACTTGTAAAGTGTTTTCCTACACCAGAGCTCACAATGGATCCTTGAACATCTAATAAAATATTCAAAGCAGTGAAAGAATATCCCTGTTTGTACATAAGAAATTAAAAGTTCAAAGGAAAGTTGAGGTTCAAACGTTGCACAGCTAGGGAAGTATGGAGAGAGAACAAGAAATGGAATTTAAAGACTTCTGCTCATGCATCATTCTTTCTGTTTCATTCTGTCTCATACAATAGATGTGTCCATATTCACTATTCTGGAGGATATAACATTTACTGAATACCTATTTCATGTCGGACACTATTTTTGGTATAACAAATCCATGTGCTAATTGATAGGTTCCCATTTAACAAGCACAGATACTGAGACACAGACATTAATAAAATCAACCAAAAGCACACATAGAAGTGGTAGAACCCTTCTTGGAATCACAGATCTGTCTGAATTTAGAGTCTGTTCTCTGGCTGGAGAGTTTAGCAATCTCACTATAAGCGTTGATGGCAGAAACTTCAGGAGAGATATGTGTACAGGAGCAATATAAGTTACCACCTCCTCTGTCTCTGTTAAGGTTTGGTGAATGGAGCCATGTGCTTGACTAGAGCTATAAACTATAACTTGATCACCACCAATCAGGGGCTTTAGATCCCTCCTAGGCACTGTGAGCACAGAAAATAAGGTGGCAGCCTGAGCTCTGGATTTACATCCGACACTTTTTAGCTTTCATTTATTCCCTCTGCACCAGAAAAAGCAATCATTTCCACCCTTCTCAAATCCCCAGCATTGAACAGTCTGTATTTCCCAAGCTCCAGTGGGAGAGTGTTAGTACCAGCTGATCCTGATCCCTGACCAAAGGGAGGGAATCTCACAAAATGGGATAATTATGTCATGTGTGTGTGTGTGTGTGTGTGTGTGTGTGAAACTGGGAGAAAAAAAGGCAAAACAAAACATTACAGATAAGAGTCGATCAGTGTAATGGTGTTTATATTGCTTACTACTTTCTAGTTTTGTTCAAATTATTTTCCATATTTTTGTCCAACTGCAATAATGTTTTACGAATAAGATAAGACAGAAGCAGAGAGGCTTTACTGACTTGCCTGAGATTACACAGTTAGTAAATGGTAGAGCAAGGATACAGACCCAAAATATGTATGCATAATCTCTATGCTCTATTCTGTCTAATAGTACACTCTTTTCTAAATCCTCATCCTCTTTGACCCTTGCAACATCTAAGATGATGACTTCTTCTCCTTTGACTTTCTTAATTCTTTACTATCCTGGCAGTCCTTTTCTCTTTTTGCTCCTCCAGTTTCCAAAGGTTGTGTATATCCAAGGTCCTGACTTTTTCTCTTCTCACAACTCTCTACGTGATCTATATCTGCTCTCTCCTGACACATTGTTACTAAAACCATGGCTTCCTATCCTCTCAAAATGTTAGTTCTTGTCTCTGGATTTAACGTTCTGAGTCTATGTTTCCAATATTTATCCTTTAGATATTAATTTTCATATCTGCTCTAAAAATCTATATATATTTATATAGACTATCCATCATCCTATCTTCAAACCATCTGTCATCTTCTGATTTTCCTTTGCTGTTGCTTTGGTTTTGTTGCTAATCATTTCACCACCCTCTAGTTAATATTCCTTAAAAAGTCTTAAAAACTCAGTGGTTCACGCCCTTATCCCAGTTTTTCATCTGTCCCAAATTTTCACTCTCAGATTATTTCTGTCTGCAAAACTTATCCATTCTTTAAGGCCCAATTCAAGTTGCATTTTCTATGTAAATTTCTCTATGTAAGAAGGGAGTAAACTTCCTTCTATCTAGACACCCATAGTTCCCCTTGCTATGTATTGCCATCTCTATTTTGCTGTATACATTTGTTTGCATATCCACTGTGAATTTGGGTAAGTTCCTTGAGGATAAGCAGTAAGGATTTGTTATAGCTATAGTTATATCCCTCACTGTGCTTAGTATAATGCATTATAAAAATTGGTACTTATTACTATCATTATTATCTACGTGATTTAAAGTACTCACAACCTTTAGGCAAATATAGTTTTAAAAGTAAATAAAAGGGAAAAAAAGGAAGGAAGGAAGCAGAAAACAAGAAAGAAAGAAGAAAGGGAGGGAGGGAGGAAAGTGAGACAGGAAAAAACTGAATAAGGCAAAAACTAGCAAAGCAAAGATTAAACATTTCTTCAAGTTACCTTGTCTTGGTGAATAAATCCCATGTTTTAAACATTGTAGGACTATGATTGTCCTTCCCAGGACACAAACAACACCTTATAAAAAGTGCACCTATCATAATGCTTATTTTGGGCTCTGGTACACATTGCATTGCATAATCATTGTACAGATCCATAAATTCTGTTTCTGGAACAGCCACTGAGCATCACTGTGCTTTTGGTATATGTCAGGATGAAGTATCCTGTGAACCCTTCATGACAGAGTTTTTAAAGTACATTTGGGAGTGGGTTGGACAGTGGCATTTTGGTGGAAGCCAAACTGCCCATTAGGAGCCAAAGAAGTCTCACGCACACCTAAGTGACTTGCTTGCAGTGCCATGATCTAGACTGACTGTAGAATCTGTGGCAGTCCTCGACTCATGATGTAACGGCCCAACAATGTATAGCAGAATCCATAACTACTTACACTGCTGCCAGCAAGTGATTTTTACCTCAGAAGATTAGTCCACAAATAAACACTTGCTTTCATGCCAGGTCTGCAGAAAAGATTTAGACTAAGTACTAGCTCAGAGGTTTTTCTTTACAAATCAGAGGTGCCATCCAGGGGTTAGAGATAAGAACATTTAAATCAAATGGTCTCAGTTACCTGCTTGTTTGATATTGCATTGCCTCAGCAACATGCCAGTGTGACTCACTGGCTATTATTCCTTGTTGAAGACCTTCCCTGGGCCTGGCCATGCATGCTTTTGTATGAGGAGTCTCCATAACTTCATAGATAATCACACTCCTCTATCAAGGCACTGGGAAGAAATTATAATTGAGACACACTCCTCTACCAAGGCACCGGGAAGAAATTATAATTGAGACTAATTTAGGGAATTGGTGTAATTCCTTTGGGGGATTGATCGTGTCCTACTCTTCATAATTTTTAAGTTTCTGTTGCCTAAAAAACTTAACCAAGAGAATTCATTGCTCTTCAGTTAAGAATTTTACAATGGTCTCCAGTTCTTTAACCAGAAGGAATTTCACTGATTACATTAGATTGTGGTCCCTTATACTCTATCAGTTTCCTTCTTTGTCTTAAGCAATGAGGGTGTAAATTACATAAAACTTCCCAGTAATTTTTTCTCTTATATATCAAATGATCTGAAAATGGGTTGCTTTGTTACCCACTCTGAAATGTGAGTTGTGATTGATACTCAGTAAAGAGTCTCTAATTTTGAGAATATGACTCTTTTTTTATTCTTATCTGCAGTGGCTCAGAAACTGTCAGTGTAAAAATGGATCAGTATTTTCTCTCCACTTATAGGGACAGAATTAACAGGTGCTGTGTTGTTTTACAGAGTCTTTCTTGCACTGATTTACTTGACTATCTCATCATTCAAGGAAAAACAGAATTTCAGGGACAGGTGATGTGAATCTCAGGTTCTGACTGTAGACACTTGACTAAAATAACAAAAACCTACATGAAACATACATTTTAAAAAGGAAGCCAGTGGCAGGAAGACTGACAGGAAGTGGTCTAAAGAAAAAAAAAAACTGAGTGTTTGTTCATCACTTGCAATGTACCAGACACCATACTGGTACTAAAATATGCCATTCCATTTATCTTCTCAACATCAATGTACAATAACTGTTGTCATGTTGCTCTTCAGGTGAGGGATATCAGTTCAAGAAAGGTGAAATAACTTGCTGAAGATCACACAGTAATTCAGTGTAAGGGCAGGTAACAGAGACCTGATGTCCTAAGCTCCAAATCCAAGCTGTTTCACTTCATCCTTCTCCCTCAGTTATCAATAATCATATATTTTCCTGAGATATATTTTTATTTCCATAGTTTTACTGTGAAGAAAAGACAGGGAAATAAAATAATCATGTAGGTAAACTATAGTTATTGACCTGACAAGTCACTGTCATATGGCTCTTTACTACACTAATTAGCTCCCTCCCACACCAGCTTTCTGACTTAGGTTGAACCAGAGTCAGCCACTTAACTTGGCTCTCTCTTTTCTATCCCTTTCTACTTCTCTTTAAAATGTACTTGAGGAGTTACCTTCGTGGCCCAGTGGTTAACGAATCTGACTAAGAACCATGAGGTTGTGGGTTTGATCCCTGGCCTTGCTCAGTAGGTTAAAGATCTGGTGTTGCCATGAGCTGTGGTGTAGGTCGCAGATGCAGCTCGGATCCCGCTTTGCTGTGGCTGTGGTGAAGGCCAGCGGCTACAGCTCCTCTTAGACCCCTAGCCTGGGAACCTCCATATGCCGCGGGTGTGGCTCTACATAAAGGCAAAAAGACAAAAAAAATTAAAAAAAATAAAATGTACTTGAAATTTATAAACAATTTCCAATCTAGTCCCTCAATAGAGAAATAATGTGACATAGATTGAAAAATAACAGGAAGGGTTTGTTTTGTTTTTTGATATTATATAAAGTAAAATGAGATTGAGGTTTAATAGACTATTGGGGCAATAATTAGTTTGTTTTACTTTTTTTTCAACAGCGTGCCTCAAGTCTAATTATTAACATATATAATCACTTTACAGGTTATTTTAAATTTATTTTTCTCCTGCAACAGGGATAACTCCTATTCCTCTATCACAGCTTTCTATGTCTCCCTGGTCTCAGGCATAGGAATTGGCTTGAAAAGCACAGTTCTGAAGTAGAGCTGGCCTATCCATAATGCAGTGTCCTCTAGCTAGAGGGCATCATTAATAACTCTGAGGGTGAGGCTTAGACAGCTCCATATCTGCAGATTCAGCTCACCAATTTATGCAGCCAGAGGCAATGATTCAGACAGTCAGAAATCTCACAAGGAGCAATGATGAACACACACTCACTCTTAAACATACAAAATAAGAAATTGATATAGATAGAAGTGTTCATATAATGAGAATCAGATCAATGAGGATATAACCAACTTGAAAAATAAAAATCCAGGAAAACAATCAGGTCAGATCATGACTCAATGTTTGAAGGACAAAAGAGAAAAAAAGTGTTTCATAAGATTTCAGTGGTAAAGTCTTAAAGGGCCCTTTACTTCCTCAAAACATTAGGACTCAATGTGTATATTTACATGAAATCCTTGACCAACTCAGGATTTATACAAAATAAGTGCTTGATAAAATCATATTGAATCATAAAGGAGAGTTATATGTCATTGAGTATTCACTGCTTAGCCTTTGAGAAGTCCAACACAGAAAGGGAGTGTTGAGTGAGAGAAATCTTAACTTACCCCTTCAGGAGAGTATTTGATGAAAATTAATAACTATAAATAATTATTCTCTCATTTTTGCTTCATAGAACAGTATGTTTGAATATGCTTGAAGCATAATGAATAATTAAGAAAGATTTGTTGAGGCAGAAAATTGGGGAAAGAGCTGTGGCAAGTTTAATACAACTGACTAGATGTCCACTACCATCTTTAGTAAAGTCACTTCTTCAGTGCACTCTGTTGATGCTTGATATTCTGATTTCTTGGTAAAGACTTAAGTCTTCAGATTAAAAAGTTCTGCCAAAAGTGGAGCAAAAGTAAAAAACACATCTAAACATATTCTGGTGGAGTTCCCATTGTGGCTCAGCAGATTACGAACCTCAGTAGTATCCATGAGGATGAGGGTTTGTTCTTGGGCTTTGCTCAATGGGTTAAGGATCCAGCATTTTCATGAGCTGCAGTGTAGGTTGCAGAAATGTCTCAGATCTGGCATTGCTGTGGCTGTGGCTAGGCCAGTAGGTGCAGCTCTGATTCAATCCCTAGCCCAGGAACTTTCATATGCCACAAGTGTGGCAATAAAAAGCAAAAAAAAAAAAAAAATTATGGTGAAATATTTGAATCTCACCTATGATGAAAATAAAATTTTTGTTAAAGTTTCCAAAAGAAAAGAAAAAACTTACAACAAAAACTGTTTACTTACAATGGAATGAGATTTGATCTTTGAGTGCTGGCTGCAAAGATAGGAAGAGAAATCAGATTGAAACAGATAATGTAAAATTCAGTTAGGGGAGGAAATAAATGTATTTTTCAGACACACATAGTGGCTCATAAAATTTATCTGGGGAAAAAATAGAGAATTAACTCCAAAAGAACTAAAATTAAATTCTAAAAAGAGAAATAAATGGCTTAAAGGGAACAGTGGGACTCAAATTTAAGAAATATGGGAGTTCCCATCTTGGCTCAGTGGTTAACAATTCCAACTAGTATCCATGAGGGCTCTGGTTTGATTCCTGGCCTCGCTCAGTGGGTTAAGGATCTGACCTTGCCCTGAGTTATGGTTTAGGTCACAGATGTGGCTCAGATCCAGTGTTGCTGTTGCTGCGGTGTAGGCTGGCAGCTGTAGCTCCAATTTAACCCCTAGCCTGGGAATTTCCATGTGCCATGGGTGCAGCCCTAAAAAGACAAAAAAAAAAAAAGTTAAGAAACATGGAAGGAAAATGTGGAGATAGTAAAGAAAAAAGTAACATAAGTGTTTTGCTTTATTTCAGGTTTGGGAGTAGATAGTAAAACATATCTGTTAATAGATGTTTATTAAAAATGTAAGGGAAGGAGTTCCCTTCATGGCTCAGTGGTTAACAAATCCGACCAAGAACCATGAGGTTGCAGGTTCGATCCCTGGCCTTGCTCAGTGGGTTAAGGATCCGGTATTGCCGTGAGCTGCGGTATAGGTTGCAGATGCGGCTCGGAACCCGCGTTGCTGTGGCTGTGGCGAGGGCTGGCAGCTACAGCTCCTGTTAGACCCCTAGCCTGGGAACCTCCATATGCCATGGGTGCGGCTCTAGATAAAGGCAAAAAAAAGACAAAAAAAAAGTAAGGGAAACCAATAGAGAATTTCAAAGAATGTATAATTTCCAAACCACTAAGTAGTAGAAAGGAGTTAATCAAAAGTTTTTAAATTCAGCAAAACTCTGAAATAGGAAAAATAAAAGTAATAGTAAAAATGAATGGTAAAGAGTAAAAAATAAATTTACTTAGATTATATTTCCCATGAAACTCTTCCATGGTTTTAAAGGAATTTAACTACATGATCTTTTCTCAAGACACACTACAAATAAAATGATAAAAAAAAAACAGACAAGAAAAATCATAACAGGCAAATGCTAACACAATAAATCAATGGTGGAAATAATGAGATAATTTAGAATAGTAGAAGAAAGCAATAAATAGGATAAGGTAGACTATTTTATATCAATTAGAACTAGTATTGGCTAAGAAATTTAATGATAATTCAGTCTGACCCTTATGAACAATTCTGTAAAGTTGGTTTTATTATTATTTCATTTTTCAGACTCATCTGTGAAAACTGGAAGCTCAGAGAGTTTAAGAAACGTATATAAGATCACAAAGCTGGTGAATGGCAGAGCCAAGGCTCTGTGACTCCAAAGTTCATATAATTAATCATTGCATTATATTTTATTTAGAGGGAAAATCTGGAATCATCTAAGAATATTTTATCATGAGTTATTGCTCATTCTAGAGTAGAACAGGCTCGGAAGAGAATGTCACCTATCTTTGATCCAGGTGCCAATAATATCCCAGCATAGAGGTTTTGATCCTTTGGGAAACATTGATCTGCCATGTGTTGCGGGCTAGATCCAAAGGAAGGGGCTGTTGCCTTCCCATACATGCACCTGCCCCAGATAGCAGTTGGTAGGTGGGGAAACCAGATGCTGGAGGGCCATGAAACTGCTTCATACAGAATAATGTGCTGGTCCTGGGTGTCTGAGTTTCTTTACTTACCCTGAGAATATCCCCTTGCTGGAAGGAGTGTGACATTAAATAGTAAATAAAAATCGCCATGAAGGAAGGAGAGAAAAGAAAGACAGGGAGACTGCGGAAAAAGGGAAAACTTCTTAATTTTTTTCCTTTAACAGCAGTTTTTGCCAAGTTTTGAACAAGAGTCCTTTCAGTTTAATTTTGCACAGGTCCTCACAAATTATGTAGCTGGGCTTATTTCAAATATATGTTGTGTATGCCAACATATTTGTTATTATATGTGTTATTATTTTAAGGATAACAAATGGAAAAGTACCAAAGATCTTGCAATAATTACTTTGAGAAAATGTACATGTGATCAGGGAAATGAAGTAGGAAATGTAAGGAACAAGAGAAGTGATGAACTGGAGGGATAGGAGAGCTAAAATCAAGTGACTTTTGACACACTAGACATGAGGAGAGGGTAAGGAATCTGAGAGAACTCCAAGGTTTCCAGCTTTGGAGACCCAGGACAAAAAGTATTAGAGGAGGAGTGTGGACATGGTGATCTCCTTCTGGGTTATGATGGGATGGAGGTGTCTAAAGAAAATATGAGATTCAATTGATCATTTGTTTATATCTGGAATTCAATTCAGAGAGTAGGGTTAGAGATATAGGTTTAGGATTTATCACCACAGTAGAAAGAACTAGATTTATAAGAAGCGATCACTCAGATCTAGTTTAAGAGAATAAAACTTGAGTATTATAAATTTTAACTGACATTTGTGGAGCTCTGTAAGTACATTTCCACACTTAAACTATTTTGCATTGTCTCTATTTCACTGGCCACTGTTAATATTTTTACCATGATAATGGAACCAGGAGATTACTTATTTGCTTTGTTGGAAGGTCCTCAAATAAACAATATTAATAACATAGTGACAACTATACAATTTGGTATTTAAAAAAAAAAAAGCAGCACCCTTTGAATGCATAGGGATGAAGTCTATTCATAAACCTTCCAACTTAAGCTGATGTTTGATAACTGCGAAGTGATGTATTCCCTGTGTCTGCTTAGACCTAATGAAAAGTCTATGCCAGCTGAAGTCAACAGCTGGGAAAATAGCCAAAAGCAGTCTCAAAGACATGACAGGGCAATAATTAATAGAGGTTTTCATACTTCTTTTTTTTTTTCTTTTTGATATGGCTGTCTTCCCTTCCTCCTTTCCTCAAATGTGTCAGTTTTTGAGGAAATATGCAGCAAACAAGGCTTGATTCTGAACCATAACAATGAAACATTGTTTGTGAATATAAACTATTGATCTCTGTGTGTAATAAAAAGATCTCCCATCAGGAAAAATCTAAGGACATTTTGCAAAGTAAAATAGTAATCCAAACCCATGTCTCCGTACATTTATAGGCATGGTATTAGCCCTGCTGGGCAAAGATTTCACTGTTTTGTGCAGTCTTACCCAGCTCCTATTATAGCTGTTTAGTGAGAAACCAAAAGACTTCCCCCTCTTTGTAGATGAGCTATAAACATCCCAAGTAGGCCTGGGCCAGTGAGCTTTGAGTAGGAAAATATGCTGCATACAAATGCTTTCTCTGGTTCCTGAAAGGAAATTTCAGAAACCCAATTATGAGCAGTTTGCACTATATGGAGGAGAATAGATTTAAGGTTCACTTTTTATAACTGAAAGCAGAAACCTTTAATCTGTATGTACTTGTCAATTTGGATCACTCTCTCAAACAGACTAATTACTTCTATAGGAAAAGAATCCATCTACATATTCAAATTTTCCCCTGGAATCAAATAGCACATGGAAGGGACCTTGAGATTAAAAGGCAAAAATGAGTAAAATGGGTGAAATAATATTTTGTTGTTTTTTTTTTCAGATTGAATTCACATTTTTTGCTTTCACTTGGTAATTTACTACTTAGAGACAAAGGATTGTCAGAAAATATTGATCGATTGATTGATTAATCATATTGTAATAAATTCTGTCATATATTGAACATACTTTGCTTTCTCTGATTCCTGCCTAGGATAGTTGTTAAACTGAGGAGAATAAAGAAGATGTTCTTTCCCTGATTCGTCTGCAGTTTGAGAAAGTAATATGTGATGGATAATTCACTTTTGAGGAAGTCCACTACAACTGAGCAATTCTGAAGTCTTAGATAATTTTATTTGAATGAATACTGTGGGAGTTTTGAAATAAGCAAAACCACTAAAGACAATTGGTGAATGAGAAGCCAGCATTAGGAAGCAAGTCTTAGAAGGAGGTACTGCAAAGTAATTCCATTTATTTCTAAACCAAGGTCACGTTTTATGCTTGGAAATTGATTTTAAAGGTGGTGTTGGTAATGTGAGTGGAAGCCCATAAGCTTTTATCCTTTCACTCTGTTGGCTTTTATAAGAATGCCTTATAGCCTTGGGGCAGAAACCCAGGTTTTTGTAATGTGTTGTGGCTTGTGATTTGCACTCTTTATGACAGTAACAACAATAATGATAATAAAATAGCTAACTACGTGCTAAGCACTTAACCTAAAATAACCTGTTTAATTTTCTCAACAACCCTCTAAGGCAGGTATTATTATCAGCCCAGAAAGAATGTAATTTCCTCAAGGTTACATAGCTGTTTAGTAAACATATCAGCTAGTTTCTGGTATGCTAGCAATTAAAAATAAGATGTCTTGATAAATTAAATAAGAAGGTATATACTGGAAGGAAATTGGGTTCAGGAATAGATAGGAGTGCTTCTAAAGAGCCAAGAAGTACGAACCACAGCTGCAAGTCTCAGGTCAGTTTCATTCTACAAAAAAAGAAGTTTCCCGTTTTCGTATGTCTGCCCCATAATTGTATTTGGATGAGAAGAGAAGAGATCCAGAGCTAAATGTTCTTGAAGTTGGAAACAGGTATCTGTACTTACTATCCTGCCAAAAGAAGCAAAATATACAAGGGAGAAGTGATTTATTAAAAGGAATTCAGGTTGTTCTTAGTAAAGGGGGAAATGGATACTACATGGCCACACCTGATAATGCTTTGTACAATGTTCAGCCTCACTTGATCCCTTTTCTTAAAGCACTTCCAGAATTTATATAATCTTCTTGTTTATAGCTCAATGGTAAATGCTACCATCATTATATCAAAAAATATATATTATTTGCCATAAAATATAGGAAGATTTTCATCTCATGATTTATTTTAAACTTTAGCTCTTTGAAGACATTTAACTCTCTGAAGAGTATAAATAAATCTATATTCATTTTTCTCATGGGCCATTTACCATTTTATCATAGACCTGGAAGAATCTGAGTACTGGACTTGTCCATAGATTGGTCTTTGGAAACCACTCCAGGTTACTCAGACACTGGAATGTGAAGGAATTTTTTTTCCATATATATATATATTGATATATATATATCACTGCTCCTGACCTACTTTTCCAAGCATTCCTTTTTCTAAAAAATGTGTAGTCACTCCCAGGCCTGTGAGTATGAAGTGTGTTTTTTTTCCATTCCTTAAATCCACACTCTTCTAAGCTCATTCTAGGAAGCTAGCCTTACCCTGATATCAAAACTAGACAAAGACAAAACAAGAAAACTATGGATCAATGTCCCTGATAAAGATTAGCACAAACATTCTCAAACAAATACTGACAAACCAAATTCAACAATACATTAGAGTAGGTGGAATTATTCCTAAAATGCAAGTATGGTTCAACATACAAAAAATCAATCAATGTAATACATTGCAATGACAGAGGAAAAGAAAAAAATCACACATATAAACATCACAACTGATGTCAATGTAAAATCTAAAACTCTAAACTCAGAAGAAACTCTAAGGGAAAAAAATCATGACATTGAACTTGGCAATGATTACTTGAATATGACACTAAAATCAGAGACAACAAAAGCAAAAACATACCAATAAGGCTATATCAAACTTTAGATACTTTTGTGCACCAAAAAGACACAATTAACTGAGGAAAAAATTAACCTGTAAAATGAGAGAAAACAGTTTGAAAGCATGTTTCTGGTAAAGATTTAATATCTAGAGTGTGTAAAGAGCTCCTACAACTCAACAGCAAAAATCACATAACAAGGATTGCTGATTCACTTTACTGTACAGTAGAAATTGGTACCACATTGTAAAATTTTAAATTAAAAACATTAAAAAAAACATGGGAAAATGATTTAAATAAAATTTTGGCTAGCAAGTATTTGAAAAGATGCTCAACATCATTAATCATCGGAGAAATGAAGATCAAAACAGTAATGAGATATCACTTCTCACACATTTGGATGCATGTGATCAAACAAACAAAATAAATTTTGGTGAAAATATAGGGAGATTGAAACTCCTACACTTATTGATGGGATAGCAAAATGGTATTACTCCTTGGAAATCAATGTAAATATTCCTCAAAAAATTTAATGTAGAACTACCATATTTTCCAGCAATCCCACTTTTGGGTATGTAAAATGATTGAAAAATAGATGATAGATAGATGATAGATAGATAGATAGATAGATAGATAGATAGATAGATAGATAGGCAGACAGAGATAATTTGAAAACATGGTCTTGAGGAAGTATTTGTACATCCATTTTCATAGCAGCCCTAGTCACAATAACCAGGAGGTGGATACAATGCATAAACACATTGATGAATTAATGCATAAATAAAGTTTGTTATGTACATATAGTAGAATATTATTCAGTCTTGACAAAAAAGGAAGGAAATCCTGTCACATGCTACACATGAACAAACCTTGAGATCATTATACTATGTGAAACAGAAGAATCACAAAAAGACATATGCTATATGATCTGATTTATTTGTGGTATATGAAGTGGAATAGTGGTTACCAGAGGAGCTGTTGTGTAATGGTTATAGAGTTTCAAATTTGCAATACAAAAGAGTTCTAGAAATTTGTTTCTCAACAATATGAATATAGTTAACACTCAAGAAGGTAAATTTTACATTATTTGTTGTTTTACAACAACTGGGGGGGGGAGTTCATTCAGATCTTTAGGAAGAAGACTATATTTCATTATAAATGCCTCCTATGTCTTTGATGACTTGGTTAAGACAAAAGCCCAACCCCCAAGATGCCTAAAGTTGAATGATATAGTGTTAAAAGACAGGTAAAGGGGCTTTACAATTTCAAGTAAGTGCATTAAAAATGTCACAGTGATAGAGAACAGTATGCTTTATGTGTTATACTCCATTTTTCCAATTCTTTCCTCAAAATCATATTAGGTATTATGTACTAAACATGATACTCCAGAGCATTGTCTTTCCTTCTAATGTTTTCAAAGTTGACTTTAATTACCTCCTTAATGCACAATGTAGAACTTTTTGCTAAAGTACAAAATCAAGAAAATTTTGTTGGTCTGGGCTGATTGTGGCTCCCTTAAGCATAGATTAAATCTACAATACTATGCATATGTGGTACTTACAACACTCTTTGGCCAGGCATTCATTTCCAATTTTACTTTCACTTGTAATTCAGACAGGAACAAGCTGGATGTTTACTTGATCATTCTAAATCAGCAGAGACCACCAAATAGTGATGGATTTTAAAAAGCGCCTCCTTGAATACAGAGAAGTGGAATTTTATCAAGACTGAAACATAGGGAAAACTGAAACCAATATTTGTACCCTGTCCAGTCAAAGCAGTAATTCTTGCAAGAATATGTGATTTTTATATCTCAGCAAGAGACTTAAGAGTACGACTGCAAAACTAATCATAATGATACACTGATAAGTACCAGACTGTCATTAGAAAAGACAGATGGTTCTTTAAGGAGGAGACGTTGCTTATTTGAATAAATAAAACAATACTATGAATTTAAATATATGTTACTCCTTAACAAAATAAAGTAAGTAGCAGAACATGTCTGAGGCAGGAGGCCTACAAATTTACCAGGTTCTGATGCTCCTTGCCATCATCCTGTCAAAGGCTTCCACCTCATTGAAAGATGTTCAGAGTTATGCTCAAATTATGAGCTGCCCTGTTGTTACACAATCTAAGGTGAGAAAACAAAGACTTTATTAAATTCTTCACTATCAGGCTCTTGCCAGCTAGAAAAGAAAACAAATTTAGAAGATACAAACTAGTATCCAGACATTTATTAAGCAAAATTTATTTCGCCTGCTAGAAGTATTGGCTTTTCTTTTTCCCCTGGAATGTTGTCATTCTTACTTTGATTCCTACTACATGTTTCTTTTATCATCATACTCCATCATGTAAAATATTGTCATTATTTTACTTCTAAATTTTTATCTCTGTTTTATATTTCTGAAAGTATTTTGTTCTTAACCTCTTTTCTAAAAAAATTGCTACTTTTTTATCTGTATTTCATCTTATTTTTCCTACTTTGTTGTTATCTCCTAATGCTTATATTAAAACATAATTCAGCTCCCATTTAAGGTAATTATTTTATTAAAGTATTTTTAAAGTAATTTTATTTGGGGAGTTCCTGTTGTGCATTGGGTTAAGAATCCAGCTGCAGCAGCTCTAACAGAGGTGCAGATCAATCTCTGGCCTGGTGCAGTGGATTAAAGATCCAGCATTGCTGCAGCTGGAGCTCAGGTCACATCTGTGGCTTGGATTCAGTCCCTGGCCCAGGAACCCCCATATGCTGAGGGTTTGGCCATGAAATTTAAAAAAAAAAAATCATTTTATTTGGAATGTTTTTTTCCAGCTCAAGTATTTTCATTAACACCTACACCTCATTTTCTAGTATTCTTGAGAAATTTTCTTTCATACATATACATTTCATTAGGCTCGACTGCCTCCGTCAAATTGGACTGCTTTTTTTAAAATGATTTTTTTCCATTGTAGTTGGTTTACAGTGTTCTGTCAATTTTTTTTAATTTTTCCATTACAGTTGGTTTACAGATTTCTGTCAATTTCCCAACTGCACAGCATGGTGATCCAGTTATACTTACATATACGCATTCATCACCAGTGATTAGATAGAGTTCCCGGTGCTATACAGCAGGATCTCCTTGCTTTTCCATCCCAAAGGCAATAGTCTGCAACTACTAACCCCAGACTCCTCTACCATCCCACTCCTTCCCCCACCCTCTTGGCAACCACAAGTCTGTTCTCCAAGTCCGTGATTTTCTTTTCTGTAGAAAGGTACATTTGTGCAGTATATTAGATTCAAGATATGAGTGATATCATGTAGTATTTGTCTTTCTCTTTCTGACTTACTTCATTCAGTATGAGGGTCTCTAATTCCATCCATGTTGCTGCAAATGACTTTTTATTTTATTCTTTTTTTGTGGCTGAGTAGTATTCCATTGTATAAATATATATACCACATCTTCCTAATCCAATCATCTGTTGATGGACATATGGGTTGTTTCCATGTCTTGGCTATTGTGAATAATGCTGCAATGGACATGTGTGTGAAAGTATTTTTTTCAAGGAGACTTTTGTCTGGATATATGCCCAAGAGTGGGATTGCTGGGTCATATGGTAGTTCTATGTATAGTTTTCTAAGATACCTCCATACTGTTTTCCATAGTGGTTGTACCAGCTTACATACCCACCAAGAGTGTAGGAAGGTTCCCTTTTCTCCACACCCCCTCCAGCATTTGTTGGTTGTGGACTTGTTAATGATGGCCATTCTGACTGATGTGAGGTGATATCTCATGGTAGTTTTGATTTGCATTTCTCTAATCATCAGTGATGTTGAGCATTTTTTTCATGTGCTTGTTGACTATCTGCATATCGTCATTGGAGAAATATCTATTCATGTCCTTTGCCCATTTTTCAATTGGGTTGTTGGCTTTTTTGCTGTTGAGTTGTATCAGTTGTTTGTTTTGTTTAGAGGTTAAGCCCTTGTCCGTTGCATCATTTGACACTATTTTCTCCCATTCTGTAAGTTGCCTTTTAGTTTTCTTTATGGTTTCCTTTGCTGTGCAAAAGCTTGTCAGCTTGATTAGGCCCTTTTGTTTTATCTTTGCCTTTATTTCTGTTGCTTTGGGAGACTGACCTTAGAAAACATTTGTAAGGTTGCTTTCAGAAAATGTTTTGCCAATGTTTTCTTCCAGGAATTTAATGGTGTCTTGTCTTATATTTATGTCTTTAAGCCATTTTGAGTTTATTTTTGTGCATGGTGTGAATGTGTTCTAGTTTCACTGATCTGTATGCAGCTGTCCAAGTTTCCCAGCAATGCTTACTGAAAGGACTTTCTTTTTCCCATTTTAGGTTCTTGCCTCCTTTGTCAAAGATCAATTGGCCGTAGGTGTCTGAGTTTATTTCTGGGTTCTCTATTCTGTTCCATTGGTCTGTATGTCTGTTTTGGTAGCAGTACCACACTGTCTTGATTACTGTGGTCCTGTAATATTGCCTGAAGTCTGGGAGGTTTCAGGCAAAAACTCCTGATTGGTGTTTTTCCTTAGAATTGCTTTGGCTATTCTGGGTCTCTTGTGGTTCCATATAAAATTTTGCATGGTTTGTTCTAGTTCTTTGAAGAATGTCTTGGGCAATTTGATAGGGATTTCACTGAATCTGTAGATTGCTTTGGGTAGTATGGCCATTTTACAATATTAATTTTTCCAGCCCATGAGCATGGAATATCTTTCCATTTCTTTGTATCTTCTTTGTTCTCCTTGATTATTGTTTTGTAGTTCTCTGCATATGTCTTTCACCTCCTTAGTAAGGTTTATTCCCAGGTATTTGATTTTTTGGGGTGCTATTTTAAAAGGTAAAGTATTTTGGTATTCTTTTTCTAATATTTCATTGTTAGTATACAGAAATGTGATTGATTTCTGAAGGTTAACCTTATATCCTGCTACTTTGCTGAATTTGTTGATCAGTTCAAGTAATTTTGCAGTTGAGTCCTTGGTGTTTTCTATATGTATTATCATGCCATCTGCATAGAGTGACATTTTTACGTCTTCTCTTCCTATTTGGATGCCTTTTATTTCTCTTGTTTGTCTGATTGCTATAGCTAGGACTTCCAATACTATGTTGAATAACAGTGGTGAGAGTGGGCATCCTTGTCTTTTTCCAGATTTTAGTGGGAAAGCTTTCAGCTTTTCTCCATTGAGTATTATATTTGCTGTGGGTTTGTCATAAATGGTTTTTATTATGTTAGAGAATGTTCCCTCTATCCCCACTTTGGTAAGAGTTTTGATCATGAATGGATGTTGGACATTGTCAAATGCTTCTTCTGCATCTATGGAGATGATCATGTGGTTTTTGACTTTTCTTTTTAATGTGGTGTATGACGTTAATAGATTTCAGTATGTTGAACCGTCCTTGTGCAACTGGGATGAATCCCATCTGGTCGTTGTGTATGATCTTTTTTATATGTTGTTAGATTCATTTGGCTAAATTTTTGTTGAGAACTTTTGCATCTATATTCGTCAAATATGTTGGCCTATAGTTCTCTTTTTTCATGATGTCTTTGTCTGGTTTTGGAATTAAGGCAATGTTGGCATTATAAAATGCCTTTGGGAGTGTTCCTTCTTCTTCAATCATTTGGAAACGTTTAAGGAGGATGAGTATGAGTTCCTCTTTGTATGTTTGGTAGAATTCCCTTGTGAAACCGTCTGGTCCTGGACTTTTATTTGTAGGGAGTGTTTTGATGACATACTCAATTTCATTTCTAGTAACTGGTCTGTTCAGTTGATTTGTTTCTTCTTGGTTCAGTTTTGGCAGGGTATAAGTCCTTAGAAATTTCTCCATATCTTCTAGGTTATCAAATTTGGTGGCATACAGTTGTTCATAGTATTCTCTCATGTTTTTTAGTATTTCTGTAATATCCGTTGTGACTTCTTTTTCATTTCTTATTTTGTTTATTTGGTTTTTTTCTCTCCTCTTCTTGCTGAGTATAGCCAGAGGTTTGTCAATTTTGTTTTCCTTTTCAAAGAACCAGCTCTTGGTTTTATTGATTTTTTTCTATTGTTTTTTGAATCTGTATTTTATTTATTTCCTCTCTGATCTTTATGATTTCCTTCCCTCTGCTGACGTTAGGGTTTTCTTTATTCTTCTTTTTCTAATTCATTTAGGTGATGGGTTAAGTTTTCCATTTGATACTTTTCTTCTTTTTTGAGGAAGGCCTGTAATGCTATGAACTTCCCTCTGAGCACTACTTTTGCAGCATCCCATGGATTTGGAGTGGTTGTGTCTTCATTATCATTTCTCTCAAGGTATTTTTTAATTTCTTTCTTGATTTCCTCATTGACATATTGAGTTTTTAGTAGCACGTTGTTTTGTCTCCATGCAGCTTTTTTTTTTTTCTCATTTTTTTTTCCTGTAGTTGATTTCCAGTTTCATGCCATTGGTCGTCAGCAAAGATACTTGAAATAATTTCTATACTATTAAATTTGTTGAGGTTAGCTTTGTGACCCAGTATGTGATCTATCCTTGAGAATGTTCTATGTGTACTTGAGAAGAATGTATATCCTGATTTTTTGGAATGTCATGTCCTGAAAATGTCAGTTAGATCTAACTTTTCTATTGTGTGATTTAGGATCTCTGTTGCCTTAATGATTTTCTGCCTAGAGGATCTGTCCATTGATGTGAGTGGAGGGTTAAATCTCCTACTGTTATTGTATTGCCACCTTTCTCCTTTTATGTCTGATAGGGCTTGTTGTAGGTACTTGGGTGCTCCTATATTAGGAGCATATATTTTGACGATTGTGATATCCTTTTCTTGAATGGATCTTTTAACCATTAAATAGTGTCCTTCTTTGTCTTTCTTTATGGCCTTCATTGTGAAGACTATTTGGTCTGATATGATTGTTGGAACTCCTGCTTTTCTTTCTTGTCCATTGGCATGAAATATCTTTTCTTATCCCCTCAATTTCAATCTATCTGTGTCCTTTGCCATAAGGTGAGTCTCTTGTAGACAGCAGATTGTAGACTTTTGCTTTTTTGTCCAGTCTGCTCTCTGTGTCTTTTGATTGAAGCATTCAGACCATTGACATTTAAGGTGATTATTGATAGATATGTATTTATTGCCATTTTAGATATTCTTTTCCAGTGATTATATGTTTCTCTTTTCTTTTTCTGTTGGATGGTTTCCATTTATTTTATGTTTGAGTGCTTTTCTTTTCAGTGTTTGTGGATATGATGTTCCTTTTTGATTTGTGGTTTCCCTGTTTTTTAAGTATGTTAACACCTTATGTCTGCTTCCTGTACCCTGATATCCATATAGGCTTAAAAGCATCATTACATTTTTTTTAAGTTTAAAAAAAAGGGTCTAAACTTCCTTTATTTTTTTTTTGTTGTTGTTTGTTTTTTTGCCTTTTCCTAGGGCCGCACTTGTGGCATATGGAGGTTCCCAAGCAATGGGTCTAATAGGAGATGTAGCCGCTGGCCTATGCCAGAGCCACAGCAATGCAGGATCCAAGCCACGTCTGCAGCCTACATCATAGCTCATGGCAACACCAAATACTTAACTCACTGAACAAGGCCAGGGATTGAACACACAACCTCATGGTTCCTGGTCAAATTTGTTAACCACTGAGCCATGATGGGAACTCCCAAGAGTCTATATTTTCTTATTTTCCCTCCCATGATGTATGATTTTGTTGTCTTTTTTTTAAATATATCTTGCCACTCCCTTCTGGCCTGTAGTGTTTCTGTAGAGAAATCAGCTGACAGCCTTATGGGGGATCCCTTATTCTTAACGCTTTGCTTTTCTCTTGCTGCCTTTAGGATCCTCTCTTTATCTTTAATTCTTGCCATTTTTTATATAATATGCCTTGGCGTTGTGAGGAGAATTTGGGCCAGGGGTGCTTGAGGAGAGTTCTAACTCTGTTATTCTTTTCTTTATGACTTTGGACCAATTGTTTTACCTCTCTGCACTTGATCTTAGCCAAAAGGCTGAGATGAGAAGCAATGCTTTACCTTTCTGTATATACTTTTTTTTATTTTATTTTTTCATTTGTAAACAATGTTGACACGGTTCATCTTTCTCCTTAATAGGAAGTTTGACATTATTAAGGCGTTAACTGATTAAGTCAATTCATTTTTATTTTTCACCCAGTATTGGTACATTATAGAAACCACTGAAAAAAAAAAGTGCAGTGTGAGCTAAGTTTAGTTTGGGGCAAAGTGAGAACTGTACCCTGAGCAAAAGCTTCTCAGCATTGAGGAACTGTTTCAAAGAGGTGGAGAGATGTCAGCAAATAAGCAGTTTTAGTGAAGGGGTATACCAGCAGTCAAGCACAGATTTTTGCAGAGGGTTGCTGCTGATCATGAGGAGCTGATGTCTTCATTCATGATTTTAATGGTTTTCTAGATATGAGCAGATGGAAGAAACTGGGCTCTTAAAGTCACTTCCTGAAAATATCTAAGTACATGAAGTCCTTTTCTGTCACTTTTTCCCAGAGTTCAAAGTGCCTTATTCATGAGCTCTGCCTTTAACTCCTTTCAGGGTATGCTGATGGTCAGTGACTGTGGTAGTAATTTCATCCTTAAAGAGGCAGATGGAAAGCAATAAATTTTCCTCCACAAAACAATACACCAGATAGAGTGAAATTGTATTTTATGTGTATGTAGCCACAATTTCACAGGTCACCAAAAATGGCCTGTACAGAGTTTCTAACATGTAATTTCATATAAAAATGTATTTCCTTTTAAAATTATAAATTAACGTATACATTATATTAACAATTATACAAACTTCAATTCAAGATCATAAATAAATCCCTGAGCTATTAATTCATTACAAGAACCTCGAATAATCTAATATACATATCTTAAGGTTAATAATGCTTAAAGATGAATGTTATTCAAGTTTCTATTGGCTCCTTTGCTGAAATTTTTTTATTTCCCTCTAATATAACAAGATGTGTGTTTTTTAATTGAAAAATTTAATTCTGACAATTCAAAAGCCTTAACCTTACACAATTATGTCTCAGTAAAGCTAGGAAAAAAAGAAACAAAAATTAGAAGATACAACCATTCATTCACCAACCAAATACTACCTAATTCTACACAGTGTTGCTTGCTGACTGCACATTTTAATACAGAAAATGGAACTTTGAATAATTATGGTAATCAGTGAGTGCTTTAGTTGTTAGGTCAGTAATTAGAGTTATAATTATACTTTTATATTCAGCCTTACATTTTCCAGGTCTTGGAATTTATGTCTCTGTTACTAGTCATTTTCATTGCTACTCGTCAGCAACAGATAGTGTATTTACATATAACAAGTTCATTACATTACCTTGCAAGGACAAGTTACTTAACTCTTCCCCCTATACTCCAAAGAGTCTTTAACTATGACTGCTACAACTTCTTTCCCATTGATTACAACTAGCTTCTCTACCTCTGTCTCCAATTGGACTCTGAATTCTGGGAGGGCATCTAAGTTACACTTGAAACTGTATCCAGGATCTAAAAAATATATCAGAATATTGCAGCCCCTCAATCTTTGTTAAATAAAAGAATAAATATTTTAAAGAACAAGAGTTTGTATTTGTGAATATTATTTATGTTCTTATAACTGATTATCCTTAATAGTAGCATGAAAGACAAGTTATTGACTACATAACTATCTTCTGAGGTATGCTTTTATTTATTTGTTTATTTATTTATTTATTTGCCTAAGCTACGTGTTTGTGTTTCATACCCTTACATATAGAAGACTCCATTTTCCTATGTTTGGGAGATGATGTGTTTAGAACATATTGTTAGTGTTTCTAATAAAAAGAAAAAAAAAGAAGTGATATAGTTGTGTGTGTCTCATGATATTTAAAACATTTGCAGAGTATAAAGGCCAAATAAACATGGTTAAGTGTGGCACTTTATTTCAGATGAGGAGAGATTTTTTTCCTTACATCATCCAATTTTCCAATTCTTAGACATTGAGTGTCTTTCAATCCAATTTAATTCTGACACTAATTACCCAGATTTACCATGAGACACCACAGGTTTAAGTGTTCAGTCCCGTAAAACAGTCCCCACTTCAGACATGAGTTGCATGTATCAGGTCCATAGTTTATCTATGCTTCTGTCCCACATGGCTACCAATTCAGGGGTGCCAGCCCAGGTTCAGTAATTTGCTAGAATGACTCATAAAACTTAGGAAAATGCTATACTTACTCTTACAGTTTATTATAGTTGATACAAATCAATACCCAGGTTAAAAGATATGTAGGAAGTACCCCAGAGGGTCCTAAGCATAGAAGCATCCAATCCCTGGGGTTGGGAGCATGCCACCCTCCAGGAATGTCAATGTATTTGCCAATTAATTTGTAAACACCCCAAACTCTGTCCTTCAAGGGATTTTAATGGAAGTTCCATTACTAGGCAGGATTGTAGCCCTTGGTAACTGACTCAGTTCTAGTTTCTCCCCGTCCCAGAGGTTAGGGGCTATGGCTGAAAATTCTAGCTTTTAATGAAGGCTTGATCTTTTTGGTGGCCAACCCTCATTCTGAAGCTATCTAAGAATTCACTGAGTCACCTCATTAGAACAAAAGATACTTTTAGCATCTTACCATTCAGAAATTGTCAAGGGTTTTAGAAGCTCTAAAGGGGTTATGAACTGAGAATAAAGATCAAATATCTTTCTTATGGGATTAAGATGGCAGAATAGAAGGACTGGAGCTCAACTTCTCTCCCAAAAAACAAAAAAACTACAACCAAATACCGGGCAGCCTTCAAACAAATGGACTGTAAACTTCCAAAACAGATATTCTACTCCAGAAGACAAAGAGGAGACCACATCAAGAGGTAGGAGGGGCGATTACACGATAGAAGCAATCCCATACCTCCTGGGTGGGAAGCCCCACAGACTGGAAAGTAACTGCATCACAGAGACTCAGCTACAGAACTGAGAGTTCTGAGCCCCATGTCAAAAACCCATCCCTGGGGATTAGGCAAAGGGAGAGAGCCCCCAGAGCATCTAGCATTGAAGGTGAGAGGGGCTTGTGTGCAGGGGCTCCACAGGACTGGGGGAAACAGAGACCCCATCCTTGAAAGGCACACATAGATTTTCACGTGCACTGGGTCCCAGGGCAAAGCAGTCTCCATAGGAATCTAGGTGGAACCTGACTGCAATTCTTGGAGGATCTCCTGGGAAAACAGGGGTGATTGTGTCTTGTTTGGGGAAAGGGCATTGGAGGTGAACCTCTCAGGGACACTCAACAGCCTGCATTTCTCTGGAAGTGGCCATTTCTGGGCAAATCTGGTCCCCCCCATCTGTACTGAGAAGCCCCAGGCCAAACAATAATCCAGGTGGGATCACAGCCCCACCCATCAGGAAACAGTCTGCCTAAAGACCCCTCAGGCACACAGCCAGCCTCTAATATCATCCAGAGACAAAGGCCCACCCATCAGAAGGATAAGAAACAACCCCACCTACCAGTGGGCAGGCATCAGTCCCTCCCTTCGGGAAACTTACAGCAAGCCCCCTCCATACCAACTTTAGCCACAGGGGAGGCAAATGCCAGAACTAAGAGAGACTACAACTCTATTGTTGGCAAAAAGGTCACCACACCAAAAACCTATAAAAATGAAAAGACAGAAAACTATAACTCAGATAAGGGAGAAAGAGAAAAGCCCAGAAAAACAGCTCAGTGATGAGGAGATTATCAGCCTCTCAGAAAGAGACTTTAGACTGTTGCTGCTGAAGATGATGCAAGGTATTGGAAGTAAACTGGAGGCAAGATTGATAATTCACAGGAAACTCTGAGCAAGGTAATACAAGCTATAAAAATTAAACAAAAAGAGATGCAAAATACAATAACTGAAATAAAAAAGTCATTAGAAGCAGCCAACAGCAGAATACAAGAGGCAGAAGAACGAATCAGTGAGGTGGAGGACAGATTAGTGGAAATCACTAATGTGGAAGAGAAAAGAGATAAAAGATTGGAAGGAAATGAGCTGAGTCTCGGAGAACTTTGGGATAATGTTAAATGCACCAACATACATATTATAGGGGTGCCAGAGGGAGAAGAGAGAGAGAAGGGGACAGAAAGAATATTTGAAGAGATAACATATGAAAACTTCCCTAATATGGATAATGAACTACTCAGTTAAATCCAGGAAGTGCAATGAGTACCATATAAAATAAACCCAAG
The DNA here is from genome assembly GCA_004024745.2 of Catagonus wagneri. Lineage (NCBI taxonomy): Eukaryota > Metazoa > Chordata > Mammalia > Artiodactyla > Tayassuidae > Catagonus > Catagonus wagneri. The sequence continues at coordinate 6,297,686 of PVHT020001179.1, forward strand.
GAGGAACACCCTGAGATACATATTAATCAAAATGACCAAAATTAAAGACAAAGAGAAAATTCTGAAAGCACCAAGGAAAAGAAACAAACAACATACAAGGGAACCCCAATAAGGTTATCAGCATATTTTTCATCTGAAACTCTGCAGGCCAGAAGGGAATGGCATGATATACTTAATGTGATGAAAGGGAGAAGCTTCCAACCAAGATTGCTTTACCCTGCAAGGCTCTCATTCAGATTTGAAGGAGAGATCAAAACCTTTACAGATAAGCAAAAGCTAAGAGATTTCTGCAACACTAAACCAGCTTTACAACAAATCTTAAAGGAACTTCTCTAGTCAGAAACGAAAAGGCCACAACCAAAAACAAAAACACCACAAATGACAAGGCCCACTAATAAAGGCATATATATAATAAAGATACTAAATCATCCATGCACAATTATGCTACCAATATCAGAAAACGTGAGAAGAGAGCACAAATGCAGGTCTCTGGAGATGCATGTGCAATTAAGAAACCAACAGCTTGGAGTTCCCATTGTGGCCCAGTGGTTAACGAATCCAACTAGAAACCATGAGGTTGAGGGTTCGATCCCTGGCCTTGCTCAGTGGGTTAATGATCCTGCATTGCCATGAGCTGTGGTGTCGGTCACAGACGTGGCTCCAATCTTGCGTTGCTATGGCTGTGGCCTAGGCCATGGCTACATCTCCGATTGCACACGTAGCCTGGGAACCTCCACATGCCACGTGTGCAGCCCTAAAATGACAAAAGGCAAAAAAAAAAATAAATAAAGAAGAAACCAACAACTTAAAACAATGCCATTTGTATATAGACTCCTATATCAAAACTTCAGGGTAAAAAAAAAGAGTGACAAAAACCCCAAACAGTCAATACAATGGCAATAAGAACATTTATATCAGTAATTACCTTAAAGATTAATGGACTGAATGCCCCAACCAAAAGACATAGATTAGCTGAATGGATACAAAAACAAGACCCATATATATATTGTCTTCAAGAGACCCACTTCACTTTTAGAGACACATACAAATTTAAAGTGAGAGGATGGAAGAAAATATTCCATGCAAACGGGCATCAGAAGAAAGCCGGAGTAGCAATACTCCTATCAGACAAAATAGACTTTAAGATGAAGAACATTTTAAGAGACAAGGAAGGGTACTATGTAATGATCAAAGGATCAATCCAAGAAGAAGATATAACAATTTTAAATATCTATGCACCCAACATAGGATCACCACAATATATAAGGCAACCGCTAACAACCTTAAAAGGAGAAATCAACAATAACACAATCATAGTGGAGGACTTTAAATACCCCACTTACAGCAATGGACAGGTCATCCAGACAGAAAATCAATAAGGAAACACAGGCCCTGAATGAAGCATTAGATCAGATGGACTTAATAGATATTTATAGGACATTCCATCCAAAAGCAAGAGAATACACATTTTTCTCAAGTGCGCATGGAACATTCTCTAAGATTGATCACATCCTGGGCTACAAATCAAGCCTCCGTAACTTTAAGAAAATTGAAATTATATCAAGCATCTTCTCTGACCACAATGCTATAATGACTGGAAATCAGCAACAAGAAAAAAATGGCAAAAAATACAAACACATGGAGACTAAACAACACACTACTAAACAACCAATGAATCACTGAAGAAATCAAAGAGGAAATTAAAAAATACCTAGAAGCAAATCACAACAAAGATACGACACTCTAAAACCTCTGGGATGCAGCAAAAGCAGTTCTAAGAGGAAAGTATATAGTAATACATGCCTACCTCAGGAAACAAGAAAAAGCTCAAATAAACAACCTAGCTTTACATCTAAAACAGCTAGAGAGGGAAGAAGCCAGGTCATGGAAACAACCTAAATGCCCATTGACAGAGGAGTGTATAGGGAAGAAATGGTACATACACACAATTGAATATTACTCAGCCATTAAAGGGAATGAAATAACAACATTTATAGCAACATTGATGGACCTAGAAATTATCGTGTAAAGTGAAACCAGTCAGACAATTAGACAGCAACACCCAATGCTACCACTTACATGTTGAAACTAAGGAGACACATGAACTTCTTTGAAGAACAGACAATGACTCACAGATTTTGGAAAAGCTTGATTTTTCAAATAAGACTCTGGGGGGTGGGGGCATGCACTGTGGGTTTGGGACACAAAATCTATCAAATTGACTAGTGATGATCTTTGTACACCTATATTTGAAATAAAATTCACTGTTAATAAAGAAAAAAAAGAAAAAAATTAATAAAAATAAACAGAATTGAATCAAGTCAGTGGGTATTTCCTGATCTATATTATTGTTTTACTTTTGAAGAAATGCACAAAATATGCTAACATTTACTAATTATGTTTATTCTAAATAAAATGTGGCTCTTTGATCAATGTAATTAATAATATGCATAATATCCTTTACATATTGCTTTGAAGCTCTTTTCTGTGAATTTTAAAACTAAGGATGGAAATGTTTGGGTCAAAAGAAACCATAATAGTACTTTAGAATTTTATTTGTACTTTATATAGATGCTGTCTTCAATATCAGCACATTTCTAATGGTCTTTCCTCAAACTTAGATTTGTACTCCAGGTCCTCATCCATCTCAACTTGACTACTTTGGACAACTTCATTTCCTTCCTTTACTAACCTCATACCTGACTTCAGGTTATGACTCCACTCAACTTTGCTATAGGGTTTTTCAATCTACTGTGTTCAGCCAGTATTTATGTTCATTTGTTCTTGATTTGGCCCATTTTTGTCTAATGAATTCTGAACCTGGATGCATATCATAAATAGGTGGTTTCTTGGCTAGCAACCTGCTTATTCTTGACTCTCTTATGGCAAAATGTGGCTAATTATTCTTGCCTTCCTCCTCCCACTAGTATAGTACTGTACTAGTAAAAATATGGAGACAAAATAATGAGGTAACAGCTCAGATAAGAAAAAATATTGATAAGTTTATTTGCATCATATTTATAACTCTGTTTTTCCTAAGTAGGGGAACAAAATTTGTCACCCCAAAATACCTCTTCAGCATGAAGATTATTTCAAGCTGAAAACAATCAAGGCTGAAAATATTCAGAAAGAAACTTTGAACTTTCCACTAACTGCCTGAAAAATTTAGAGAGATATTTTTACCAGAAGAGATACCCACAAAGAATATGACCAGGGTGTAAAGGGGGAAACACTTAGATTTAGATATCAGAGGTCACTCTGTGACTGTCTCTGCATTGCCCAGAAAACATTTATTTACCAAGGCTTTGTTTTTCCATGTCCATATGAATTGTCTTCCTCCCCTTTGAAGTATCAAATCACCACACTCAATATCCTCTTTTGTCTTTAGCTAAAGATGGTATTTAAGGTGAGAGTTTTCAGGCTTTTGGGTGAATTACTCAGTTTTCTTGGGTCTTTCCCAGGTACACATGGTATTGATCTTTGATCTTCTCCTGTCAATTTGCCTGATGCAATTTAAATTCCTAGCCAAAAGTACTTAGAAGGGAAAGAAGGAAAATCCCCCCACTCCCACACTAAACATATAAGGATTTGAATTTAGTTTTGTTGTTTGTTTATTTCATTATTATTACCTTTAAGTAAATGACACTATTCTCCAAAAATGTGTTTGGATTTCATAACTCTTAATTTTCATGATATAAGTTTAAAGAAGTTATCTCATTAACTTTTTTAAGTAAAGTATGATTTAAAAAGCACTGTGCCCCCTCCAAAAAGATGAGTACACATTTTTGGTTTTATTATTTACATTTAGATATTTAGTATTACATAAATTTACCACATTTACTTATTTCTTTTATTTATTTGCTTTTGTTGGCAGTCCCATGGTTTATGGAAGTTCCCAGGCCAGGGATGAAACCCACACCACAGCAGTAATCCAAGCTGCTGCAGTGACAATGCTAGATCCTTAACCTGCTGTGCAACAAAAGAACTCCTTACCTCATTTACTTATAAATGTTGTTTTCATATATGCCATACATTACAAAGCTCAATTTAATATTACCAAAGTATCAATTTTTAGAGACTTTCAGAAACCAAACCATAACCAAAAGAAACTGATTTATTGATTCTTTTCTTTCTTATAATGTTTGTAGCTTTTCTAGGGATTTTCTATAAAATGTGCATTCTGTGCTTTTGTATAATTTCTCAGAATTCTATTGTATTATGAGATGTTCCTTTTTTGCGTGCTTATTCTTTTTAGAGAAAGAGATTGTTGAAATGTAGATTTCAAGAAAGAAAATTTAAACACTCCACAGAGATACTAAATATCACTGAATATGACATATTTTGAATTTCTGTGCTAGGTTTTCAGCATACATTCTGTATATATTTCAGGTATTAACATTTCTTTATGATAATAAAGAAAGGGATGTATGATCCAGCAGAGAAAGACTGATAATTGACAATTCTTAGACATTTTCACCATATTTAATCTCCAATCTCTCACAATCTACTGTTTTAAAATGTCAAAGTTGGAGTTACCATCGTGGCTCAGCGGTTAACAAATCCAACTAGGAACCATGAGGTTGCAGATTCAATCCCTGGCCTTGCTCAGTGGGTTAAGGATCCGGCATTGCATTGAGCTGTGGTGTAGGCTGCAGATGTGGCTCAAATCCTGCATTGCTGTGGCTGTGGTATAGGCCAGTGGTTACAGCTCTGATTAGACCCCTAGCCTGGGAACCTCCATATGCCACGGGTGCAGTCCTAGAAAAGGCAAAAAGACAAAAATAAATAAAATAAAATAAATAAAATAAAATGTCAAAGTTTCCGTACTGCCTCTTTTTTTTCTTGTCTTTTTGCCTTTTATCTAGGGTCGCACCCACAGCATGTGGAGGTTCCCAGGCTAGGAGTCTAACAGGAGCTGTAGCTGCCAGCCTTCACCACAGCCACAGCAATGCAGGATCCGTGCCGCATCTGCAACCTACACCATAGCTCACAGCAACGCCGGATCCTTAACCCACTGAGCAAGGCCAGGGATAAAACTCGCAACCTCATTGTTCTTAGATTTGTTAACCACTGGGCCATGAAGGAAACTCCCATACTGCCTCTTTCTAAATGTATATTGTATATGGAGACAACTAGTAAATCTGTTATAGACTTCTCTTCCTCTTCAAGGAGATTTATCCCAAAATCCTCTGGCAAAGCCTCATTGTAATGTCCCTTCTCCCACCTTGAACATCCTGGGGTGTTCACTCATTACTAAGGAAGGTATGTCAATCATTCCTCACCCCATCTCTGTGAAACCTGTTCCCATGCAAATAAGGTGTCCACAGTGTGGAGTATAAAAATTATAAAGTGAGTCAGCTCTCTTTTTACCCCCATGTGCACTCTCTCTTTCTCTTGAAAATGTACTTTCCCTTTAATACATTTGTAAAACATCTGCCATTCCAGTGCTTTGCTATGGTGAGACAAGGACTGAGTAAACAAATTCTATCACTGTTTCTGGCTTTATGAAATACATGGACTTCAGCAAGTTTTTCAACCATCTTTCTGAGTTGCTCAATAACTGTTTTTGTACATCCAATGACAGAAAACCCATTTTAACCAAAATAGGCTATTCTATCTTTGGACACTGGCATATGACAATATTCTTTTTCTTATTATTTTTCTATCAAATCCAACAGAGATATAAGTCAAAAAGGTAAAACTATTTCATTTGGTGGATTTAGAGTGATTAATCATATCAAACCATTACAATTACACTGTATTGTAATTTGGAGTAAACATTGTGTGGAACTGAGGAAATAGAATAAATATACCTGAAGATGTCAGAGATTTCATAGAAGATGTGATATTTTAACTTTGAAAAATCTCAGCCTTATTCTGATAAGAATTTCCAATCATTTCTAATATGAATTTTTTAAGTTCCTGCATTTTATGGTGACTGGAGAATAATGCTAGTAAAAAGAAATGAGGGACACCAGGATGGAGTAGGGGACCTGTCACACAACAAATTGCATCCACCAAACCTTTGCCAGTCCACCATAAATCCAGATCACATTGTCTGTGTCGAATAAAATAAAAGTGCACAACCTAAAAGTTAAGAATTATATTTTATTTGGCAGACAAAACTCAGGATTTAAGCCTGAGATGCAGCCTCTCAGATAGCTCTTGAGAGACTGCCCCAAAGAGGGAAGGGAGGAAGCAGAATAATATACAAATGTTTTTGCAGTTAAGGCCAGCTATCAGAATATCAATAGATTACTGTCATTTAAAGAAAATTGTACATCTCAAGTTAAGGAATTCAGCACTTTTTAAAGTGTGAGAAGGTACAAAACTTGGGTTAATTGAAAAAATTCCTTTGATCTGCACCTCATCTCTCTGGCCAGTATCCTGTGCTTTTTCCATCCTTATTCCCCTCAGGGTACACCACTGGAGGTGGCTGAAGTGGCTGAGGACTTGGCAGAGGGAAGGATTTTTTTCTCCTTATTGAGTTTTCTCAGGGCTCACAGGGATGGCTGTATTGGCTTGCTTGCTCCAACACCTTTTATTTATTGATACGCAGGCAACATTTTTCACTCACAGCTGATAGAAGAGTCTTGAATTCAAAGAAAATGTTGAGGCTCTTGCACCACAACTTTGTTCTGTTATCTGTGAAAGGATACCTCCATACAGCATGCCCCAAGCTGCCACTATCTCTCTTAATCACTGGCTAGAGGCCATCCGAAGAATAATGCCAGCTAATCTTGAAATCTGAGTCCAACCAAGAAAAGGTACCATCCAGAGGCTATCAAATAAACTTCTCTCCCCAGATCTGGGAGGTGAACAGGAACAGAGTTTGCCCCCCCAAAATATGTCTCTTTGGCATTAGGATTATCCTGAAAAGGTTATTTTAAAGAAATGACAAAACTAATAGAACTTGCCCTTTTGAAAGAGACATTTACATTTCTAAGGAAAATCTCCCTACTTGAGGGTGTCTTCCTAGGTATAATGGGAAGAGGAGGGTGACTAAATATCTAGAAATTCTTATCAGTGATCTAAATCTGCATAAAAATCATACTCTTGTCTGCTGTTTTTCCTCTGATAGCTTCCCATAAATGTTCTCCCTGCCCATCAGCATCTTTTACTTTTGGCTGGAGACATATAAAATGTGGTAGCCTGGGCCATTTAAGGATGTTGCTCAGTTTTCCTAGGTATCTTCCATATATTAAGGTGGTATACATATCATTATACTGCTTTTGTTTTTCTCCTGTTAATCTCTATTACAGAGGATTTCTCAGCCAAAACCCTAACAGGGTCAAGGGAAAATTATTTTTTCTCCCCTATAACAGTGTACCATAAAACATCATCTAATTGATTTCTATTTTAACTATTTGGTTAGTGTTTGTTGTTTTGGTTTTCTGACAAAACTGATTTTTCTTGGATTTGCAAAATCATTGGATAACACAACTTAAACCCAAAAAAAGAAGTAGAGTTCAGATGTGCAGATAATGGGTTTGGGACAGGCCTACCCCAAATAATGCTACTTTGTAATACTATTTATTTTGTATTAAAATTACTTAGGAAACAGTCAATGAAATGATGCTCTGATCCACCTTTGTCCCCCTGAATGCATAAAGGTACCCTCCCTGTTCCAGGAGATAGAGATATCCTGCTGAGAAGGCTATATAAGTAAACCTTCTAACTTCTACACTAGTTTATTACTCCAAGTCCAAACTTCTTTGTCTTCTCAGTTCTTCACAAGGTTTTTTTTTTCCTTTATCTAAAAGATGTAAAATCTGCCTTTGTTAGAACAGATGGATAGCAGATATTGTTGCCAAAGTGCTGTTCACAATTGCCAAATAAAATGCAGAGACAAGAGTTTTTAGTAAAGGAGAGAAAGATAGTTTTATTGTTTGCCAGGCAAAGGGGGTCACAGCAGAGGATGCCTTAAAGGGGGCTATAGTTTGAGGAGTGGAAAATAGGGCCATAGATAAGGATCAAGGTAGAGGAAAGCTTGCATTGTCTTTCAAAACTGGTGTTTAGGGGCCCCAGGACTGGTTCTGGTTTTCCTCCTTCTTCCTGGAATGAAGCATGCTTTTTTAAGTAGTTCTTTTATTTGTTGGGGGTTTTAGTTCTACAGAAAGGCTCAAAGATATTGTTAGGTATATTTCTTGAGTAGGAATCCAGACCCTGTCCCAAGGGTGCCTCTTGACTGCTATCCCTTGTCTCTGCATCCCCTCCCTTCCCTGATTAGCAACTGCCCTTTGGAACTCAGGGAAGGTCATGGAGGCTGAAACTTATTCCCTAAAAACAAGAAATAGAGACCACAGAAAATATGGATCCTCACAGGGCCCTGCTCAGTTACAATATGAGCAAATAAAATAGGTTACAGGCCAAATGGCAGGAAACTATATATCTTTTAAAGTGTACATCTTGTCCTTGGGCAACAAAGAAAAGCAGGAACCTCCAGACTGACAGAAAGCCACACATTCTGGGGTGACAAAGGTCCTGGGGCCAACAAAAAGAAAAGATATGAAAAGGTAGACATCTCCAGCATCCTGCAGTAACCTTTTGCTCATTATGCCTTTATTACAAAATTAGCTTTGCAGATAATAAGTTCCCATCATGCAGTGATGTCAGGACACTTCAAAATATGTCTAAGAAAGGAAGATGCAGCTGGGATGAAAATCAGGAAATATGACCCAAAACCTCTCCACCCTCAATGAGTATTCCACCCATTCATTTTCACACCTCATATAACCAGATAGCCAAAGAAACTCAAAGCAGCACTCACCTGAATCTGCCCACTCTCCCCGTGAGAACATACTATCACTTAATAAATCCTGGCTTTATTTTTCTTATCTCTGTGTCTCATTTCTGAATTCTTTCTGTGACAAGATAAGAACTTACTCTCCAGTTATGCTGGTTTTGGTCACTTCTTTGAGTCTCATATTTCTAAGAGCTCCTCTAGGTGCAATTGTTTTTTCCTATTAACCTGCTTTATGTCAGTTCAATTACTAGACCAGCCAAAGAACCTAGAAGAGAAAAAAGGAAAAGTCTTCCTTTTCTACACAAATGACTTGATTCTTACTGAAAAATAAAATCATTCTACTGTGGCATTTTCTGGCATGGAATTATAATATCATTATCAGTTAGCTGTACCTATTTTTAACTTAGTGAAATCCTATCGTACCCTTCCCTTACCCTTGATTGGATAGAATTAGATTGCACAAATAAGAGTGACATAATACACTGAGACATTGTAGACATCCCAGCAACATTAATCTCTGAGCTTTCTGCCAACAAAAAACCTGATAACAAATAAGCAGTCATGAGGGAAACAGATTTATGAGGCAGTTGAAATAGAATTCCTTAAAGTTAAATTCAGATTAAAGTTACAATCATCTCTTTGAGAAAAGAGCGGTAGAAATCTTTCAAAATACCCTTGCACCTTTTCTAGTATTTTCCACTGGCCAAGAACTGTTTGCTTCAGAGTGGATTAAGACCTAGCTTTGATGTGATAGAAAAGCACTAAGCTTGGAGTCATAGGAACTACATTCAAACTCATCTTTGTAGCTAAAGAGCTATATGACTATGAATAAATCAGGCAAAATATTTGAGACAATTTTGTCATTGATAAAATATTAACAGTATCTCATAGGGTAATTGTGTTAAAATATTTCATACATGTGAAAGTGTTTTGGAAATAGACATTTTTACTTAAAATATAAGATAGTAATGGGAATGTCGGCAGAAAGTGATACTAAAATCTTTGCTGCAGTATAGTTAGGGGAAAAATGAGTAGAGATTTGCCATCTATGAAACAGAGTAGAAATATTCTATTATCCAAGATGACTTCCCTCCTGTACAGTTGTTCACATCTGAAATCTACATCTTCAAAGTCTAGCACAGGTCCCTCTCACTCTGTAAAACTTCAGATTATCTAAACTCTGTTCCTTCATCAAATTCCTAAACTTTTATGTTTGTTACCTTATTAGTTTTTTTATCTACTCTGACTGAATAACAAAAGTAGGAATTTTAATAGTACTTGACTTTAATCAGGAGGGAAGTCTTTGTGTCACAGTACATCATATTTTAATGTTTTATTCTTTGTTATAAAATAGGAACATAAACAGAATAATTTGTGAGATACCTTTTTTCCCAAGGGAAAATAAAATGCTTATGTATTATTCTATTGCATAGTGTTTCCTCCTGGGAAAAAATCGTGTGTGTGTGTGTGTGGGTGTGTGGGTGTGTTTGTGTGTGTGTGTTGTGTTTTCCACTAAAAAGTTCTTGGTGTCGCTGAACACAAATTACTGTGCCTGATGCATGGTGAGGCCAAGCAAACCAAAACATCAGAGTTTAGAGCACAGGAATTTTTGTTTCAGGACCTTGAAAGGAGAATGAGAGGCTCATGCCACTCAAATTCCTGATCTCTCCAAAGAGTTTTTTTTAGATAATGATTTTTCCCCATTATACCTGATTTACAGTGTTCTGTCAATTTTCTACTGAAGGGTGATGTGACCCAGTCACACATACCTGTATGCATTCTTTTTTCTAACATTATACTGCTCCAGCAGAAGTGACCAGACATAGTTTCCAGTGCTATATAGCAGGATCCCTTTGCTTATCCATTCCAAAGGCAATAGTTTGCAACTATTAACCCCAAAATTCCAGTCCTTTCCACACCCTCCCCCTCTTTCTTGGCAACCACAAACTGTTCTTCATGCCCATGATTTTCTTCTCTGTGGAAAGGTTCATCTGTGCCATATTAGATTGCAGATATAAGTGAAATCATAGGGTATTTGTCTTTCTCTTTCTGACTTACTTCACTCGATATGAGAGTCTCTAGTTCCATCCATGTTGCTGCAAATGGCATTATTTTGTTCTTTTTTATGGTTCAGTAGTATTCCATTGTATACAACAGCTTCTTAATCCAACCATCTGTCAATGGACATTTAGGGTTTTTCCACATCTTGGCTATTGTGAATAGCGCTGCAATGAAAATGAGGATTCATCTGTCTTTTTCAAGGAAACTTTTGTCCGGATATATGCCCAAGAGTGGGATTGCTGGGTCATATGGTAGTTCTGCGCATAGTTTTCTAAGGTACATCCATACTGTTTTCCATAGTGGTTGTACCAGCTTACATTTGCACCAACAGTGCAGGAGGGCTCTCTTTTGTCCACAACCCATCCAGCATTTGTTATTTGTGGACTTATCAATGATGGCCATTTTGACACTTGTGGGTGGTACCTCATCATAGTTTTTATTTGTATTTTTCTAATGATTAGTGATGCTGAGCATTTTGTCCTGTGCTTGTTGGCCATCTGCATCTCTTCATTGGAGAAATGTATATTTAAGTCTTTTGCCCATTTTTCTATTGGGTTTTTGGCTTTTTTGCTATTGAGCTCTGTAAGTTCTTTGTATATTTTAGAGATTAAGCCCACCATTTAACACCATTTTTCTCCCATTCCATAAGCTGTCTTTTTGTTTTTATGGTTTACTTTGCTGTGTGAAAAAGTTTGTCAATTTGATTAGGTCACATTGGTTTATTTTTGTTTTTATTTCTGTTGCTTTGGGAGACTGTCCTGAGAAAAAAATTTGTAAGGTTGACATCAGAGAATGTTTTACCTTTGTTCTCTTCTAGGAGTTTGATGTTGTCTTGTCTTAAGTTTAAGTCATTAAGCTATTTTGGGTTTGTTTCTCTACATGGTGTGAGGGTGTGTTTCAGTTTCATTGATTTAAAAGCAGATTTCCCAGCACCACTTGTTGAAAAGCCTCTCGTTTTCCCAGTTTATATCCATGCCTCCTTTGTCAAAGATGAATTGGTTTAGCTGTCTGGGTTTATTTCTGGTTTCTCTATTCTGCTCCATTGGTCTATATATCTGTTTTGGTACCAGTACAACACTATGTTGATTACTGAATGTCTGTGTTGGTACAAGTACCAAACTGTCTTGATTACTATGGCTTTGTAATATTGCCTGAAGTCTGGGAGACTTATGCCTCCTGCTTGGTTTTTGTTCCTCAGAATTGATTTGGCAATTCTGAGCCTTTTTTTTTTTGTTGTATATAAAGTTTTGGATTGTTTGTTCTAGTTCTGTGAAAAATGTCATGGGTAATTTGATAAGGACTGCATTGAATGTAGATTGCTTTGGGTAGTATGGTCATTTTTATGATATCAATTTTTCCAACCCAGGAGCAAGGAATATATTTCCATTCCTTTGCATCCTGTTTGATTTCTTTGATTAATATTTTATTGCTCTCAGCGTTTAAGTCTTCCACCTGCTTGGTCAGGTTAGTAACCAGGTATTTTATTTTTGGGTGCAATTTTAAAAGGTATTGTATTTTTGTTTTCCTTTTCTAATATTTCATTGTAAGTATAGAGAAATGTGACTGATTTCTGAATGTTAATCTTATATCCTGCTACTTTGCTGAATTTGTTGATCAGTTCAAGTAGTTTTCCAGTTGAGTCTTTAAGGTTTTCTATGTATAGTGTCATGTCACCTGCATACAGTAACAATTTTACATCTTCTCTTCCAATTTGGATACTTTTTACTTCTTTTGTTTGATTACTGAGGCTATGACTTCCAATACTGTGTTGAATAACAGGGGTGAGAGTGGGCATCCTTGTCTTCTTTCAGATTTTAGTGGACATGTTTACAGCTTTTCTCAACTGAACATTATTTTTGCTCTGTGTTTGTTGTAAATGGCTTCTGTTATATTAGGGCATGTTCCTTCTATCCCCACTTTGGTAAGAGTTTTAATCATGAATGAATGTTGGATTTTCTCAAATGCTTTTTCTGCATCTCCTGAGATATTCATGTGGTTTTTGACTTTTCTTTTGTTGATGCAGCGTATGATGTTGATAGATTTGCATACGTTGACCCATCCTTGTGAACCTGAGATGAATCCCACTTGGTCATGGTGTATGATCTTTTCAACATGTTGTTGGATTTGGTTGCCTGAAATTTTTTGAGAATTTTTGCATCTATATCTATGAAAGATATGGGCCTATGGTTTTCTTTTTTGGTGGTATCTTTGTCTGGTTTTGGTATTAGGGTGGAGGTGGCATCATAGAATGTCTTTAGGAGTGTTCATTCTTCTTCAATCTTTTGGAAAAGTTTAAGGAGAATGGGTACAAATTCCTCTTTGTATCTTTGGTAGAATTCACTTGTGAAGCCATCTGGTCCTGGACTTTTATTTGTAGGTAGTGGTTTTATGACATATTTGATTTCATTTCTAGTGATCGGTTTATTCAGTTGATCTCTTTCTTGATTCAGTTTTGACAGATTGTAAGTTTCTAGAAAGTTGTCGATTTCCTCTAGGTTGTCAAATTTGTTGGCATAGTTCATAGTATTCTCTCATGGTTTTTGTATTTCTGTAGTATCTGTTGTAACTCCGCCATTTCTGGTTCTTATTTTGTTTATTTGGGTTTTCTCTCCTCACCTTGATGAGTCTGGACAGAGGTTTGTCAATTTTTTTACCTCCTCAAAGAAGCAGCTCTTGGTTTTATTGATTTTTTTCTATTGTTTTTTGAATCTGTATTTTATTTATTTCCTCTCTGATCTTTATGTTTTCCTTCCCTCTGCTGACCTTAGGGTTTTTTTTTTTTTCTTCTTTTCCTAATTCATTTAGAAGATGGGTTAATTTGTCAATTTGAGATTTTTCTTCTATTTTGAGGGAGGCCTGTATTGCTATGAACTTCTCTCTGAGCACAGCATCCTGTATATTTGGAGTGGCTGTGTCTTCATTATCATTTGTCTTGAAGTATTTTATCTAGTTTCATGCCATTGTGGTCAGAGAGGATACTCGAAATAATTTCTATACTCTTAAAAATTTTAAGTTTAACTTTGTTCCCCAGTATGTGGTCAGACCTTGAGAATATTCCATGTGCACTTTGGAAGAATGGATATTCTGACTTTTTGGGGTGTAATGTCCTGAAATTGTTAAGTCTAACTTTTGTATTGTGTTATTTAGGATCTCTGTTGCTTTATTGATTTTCTATCTAGAGGATCTGTCCTTTGATGTGAGTGGGGTGTTAACGTCTCCTATTATGATTGTATTCCCACCAATTTCTCCATTTATGTCTGTTAGTATTTGTTGCAGGTATCTGGGTGCTCCTATATTGGGGGCATATATATTGATGATTGTAATCTGCCCTTCTTGAATGAATCCTTTTACCATTAAATAGTGTCCTTTTTTGTATTTCTTTATGGCCTTGCTTTTAAAGTGTATTTTGTCTGGTGACAGTGTCACAACTCCTGCTTTCCTGTCTTGTCCATTGGCATGTAATATATTTTCGCATCCCCTTGCTTTCAATCTATATGTGTTCTTTGCCCTAAGGTGAGTCTCTGGTATACAGCAGATTGTAGGTTTGCCTTTTTATCCAATCTGCCACTCTGTGACTTTTGATTGGAGCATTCAGTCCATTGACTTTTAAGGTAATTATTGGTAGACACATATTTCTTGCCATTTTAAATCTTGTTTTCCAGTTGATTCTATGTTTCTCCTTTTTTCCTTTCTTTCTTTGGTTGAATGATTTTCATGTATTTTATGCTTGTGTCCTTTTCTTTTTAGTTTTTGTAATGTAATGTTTGGTTTTGATTTGTGATTACCCTGTTTTTTAAGTATGTTAACTCCTGTATCTGCTTGCTTTACCCTGATAGCCATATAAGCTCAATCATATTATTAAAAAAATAAAGAAAAAAGAAAAAGAAATCTGTATTTTCTTAATTTCCTTCTCCACATTCTATGATTTTGTAGTTATTTTTTAACATCTTCATGTGTATACCCTTGCTATTCCTTTTCTTTTTTTTTCCTTTTAGTTATTTTAGAGCCACACCTGCAGCATGTGGAGGTTCCCAGGCTAGGGGTCTAATCGGAGCTGTAGCTGCCGGCCTGTGATGCAGCCTCAGCAATGCAGGATCCGAGCCGTGTCTGCAAACCTACACCACAGCTCATGGCAATGCTAGATCATTAGCCCACTGAGAAAGGCCAGGGATCAAACTCACAACCTCATGGTCCCTAGTTGGATTCATTAACCACTGCACCACAAGGGGAACTCCACTGTTCCTTTTCTTTATCATCATTTTTACAGTATGTTTTTTTTTGTTTTTTCCTCTTTTAAATCTGTATGCTGGCTTATTCTAGTGATTGCTTTCCAATTGTGGTTTCCTCCATCCTATTTCTTCTTCTTTTTTATTTAGAGCAGCCCTTTCAGTATTTCTTTTATAGTGGGTTTAGCATTGTTGTACTCTTTTATTTTCTGTTTGTTGAAGAAATTCCTTATTTAGCCTTCTACTATAAATGATATTCTTGGTGGACAGGGTATTCTAGGTTGCAAATTTTTTCCTTTCAGAATTTTAAATATATCTTGCCAGCACCTTCTGACCTGTAATTTTTTCTGTATAGATAGCTGATAGCCTTATGAGTGTTCTCTTGTAGTTAACACTTAGTCTCTCTCTTGCTGCCTTTAGAATCCTCTCTTTGTCTTCAACGTTTGCCATTTTTAGTATAATATGTCTTGGTGTCGGCCTGTTTGGGTTCAACTTGTTTGGGGCCCTCTATGTTTCCTGTATCTTGATATCAGTATCCTTTATATTTGGAAAGTTTTCAGCCATAATTTCTTCAAATATATTTTCAATCCCTTTTTCTTTTTCTTCTCCTTCTGCAATCCCTATTATGTGTAGACTGGCCCTCTATACATTATCCCATATCTTTCTTATATCGCTTTCATGTTTTGTTCATTTGATTTTCTGTCTGTTGCCCTGATTGGAGGGTTTCCATTATTCTATCTTCCAAGTTACTAATTCATTCCTCTGCATTTTTCATTCTTCTCTTTAGTGATTGTAGCTCAGTTTGCATCTCTGAAAATGAATTTTCCAATTTTTCTATGTTCCTCATTCTTTTTTCTAGTTCCTTTCTAAGAGAATCTGCGTTACTTTTTATCTCCACTCTTAATTCATTGATATTTAGCCTTAATTCATTCACTGTTTTCACTATCTCCCTTTTTAACTCAATTTATATCAGACTGCAGAGGTCTGTTTCATTGTGTGCTACCTCAGGTGAATTCTTCTGTTCCTTTAACTGGGAATTGTTTCTGAAATTCTTCATCTTGCTTATTTTTTTCTTTTTCTGTGAGTTTAGGGAAGCCAAACTCTAGTCTTGGGTTTCTACTTCTATGCAAGAGCACCCCTTTGTATTTTGTGAGGGGTTACTATTTATTTTTGGTGTGGAAGTTTGGATGTTTGCTTCCTTTTTCTTTGGCATGAGCAGGCTGCTATCCCCAGGGTGCTAAGGGTTTTTCCCAGGAGAAGGAGGCAATGGGTAGGGCTAGTAGTCAGACTGCTTGCTGGACTCTTAATAGCAACAAGGACCTGCAGGAAGGTGCCACAGGCTTCTCCTAGTTGCAGAGCCCTGGCAAGTGGTAATGAGCCTTATGCAGATTGACAAGTTGCCCAGATAATTTTCAGTGGTGGCAGCAGTGTGTGCGAGTTCCCAGGGGAGTAGAGCAATAACAGGCAGTGTTCAATTGCAATGCCCTCCTTCAAGGTGCCTGGAGCTGCAAATAGGACCTGTTCAGGGACCCCTAGTGTTAGTGGGCCATGCCCACCTCTGGGGTCAGTGATAAATGTGGTGGTTTGCCCCTGCCACCTGCAGACCACTCAAGAGGCACCCCATCTCACTTAGCCCACACAGGAGCTTCTACACAGGCTGCTCCTAGTTACAAGATCCAGGGAAATGACAGAGATCAAGCATGTCGGCACTGCCTGGACCATTTGAAAGTGGCAGCAACTGGGCCAGTGTGCTTCCAGGGGGTTGAGAACAACAACAGGTGGTGCTTAGTAACAATGCCCTCCTCTGTGGTTCTGTTGAGGTAATCAAGGCTGCAAGTGGTGCCTGTTCATGGACCCCTAGTGTTGGTGGGCCATGCCCATCTCTGGAGTCAGTGATAATTGTGGTGTTTTGCTACTGCCACCTGTAGACCAGCCAAGAAGCAGCTCATCCCACTTAACCCCCACAGAAGATGTTGAACCAGCTGCTCCTAATTGTAGTTTCCTGGGAAGGGACAGTGATCAAGCATCTGGGCACTGTCTAGAAGTTTGGTAGTGGCCGTGGTTAGGCAGGTGTGCTCCCAGTGGTGCAAGAGTAACAACAGGTGGTGTTCAGTCACAATATCCTCCTCTGTAGTGCCCTCCAAGGTGGTTGGGGCTGCAAGTTGTTCTTGTTCAGGTATCCCCAGTGACAGTGGGCCACACCCACCTTTGGACTCTGTGATAAAACTACAGTTGTTTTCTCCCACCACCTGAAGACTGTGTAGGAAGCACCCTGTCCTACTTAGCTCTTGCAGGAGGTACTACACCAACTGTTTCTTTTTATAGGGTCTTGGGAAGGGACAGTGATCAGGCATCTGAGTGCCACCCAGAGGGTTTGGCAGTGGCAGCTGCAAGGAGGGTGTCTTCTCAGGGGTGTGAGAGGAATAACGTGTGGTGCTTGGTTGCAGTGCCCTCTTTTTTTTTCTTTGCCAACCCCTGAGGTGACTGGGGCTGTAGGCAGAACCCACTAAAAGGCCCTCAGTGGTGGCAGGCCATGCCTCCCTCCAAGAAGACTGCTGCAGACTGTCCCTGCTGCCTGTAGATTATGCAAGAGGCACCACATCACACTTAGCCCCCTGCTGCCCCCAGCCCACTCAATAGGTATCTGGCTACCTGTAGCCAGCACAAGAACTGCCCATTCTCCTATAGCCTGAGCAAGTGCTTCTCTCCACCCATAGCCTGTGCCAGAGCTGCTCTATGGTGGTTAGCCCCTCCTCCTTTGGCAATCCCCAAGAATAGCACCTTGCTTCTTCTGCAGGCCCAGAACTTCACCTGGGTTCGCTCTGCTGTGGTGTTCAACTCCCCCACCAATAGCACACCACTCCACCACCCATGCACACCACTCCTTAGCCCCTCTGGCTGTCCCCACACAGCCAATCCCAGTCATCTCTCTGGGAATGACTTCCAGAGCCTAAGTCTCAGTGCCCAGCCCCTGCCCAAGCATCTCAGGGTGTGGTGTCCAGCCACTGGTTCAGATGATCTGTGAGGCTCTCACTCTATTTTGCCCTCCTCCATCCAGCTGTTGCACTTTTCTTGGTAACTTTGAGATTCTTCCATCTCAGATGATCTCCCTGATGGTTAGGTGGCTTCCCAGGATGTAGGTTCCTTTTCTCTTTCACAGCTCCCACTCATGAATGCTAGTCCCTTCCCAATTTCTTTTCTCTCTCTTTCTCTATTTTTCTTTTGTTCTGCACAGTTATTTGGAGTGTTTCTTCCCCTTTTTGGAAGTTTAAGTTCTTCTGCCAGCATTCAGTAAGTGTTCTGTGTGAGTCATTTTACATGTAGAATTTTTTTATGTGTTTGTGGGAGAAGATAAGTGAGACATCTTACTCCTCTGCCATCTTCATCTGCTTCCTTAAAAGGGTTTTAGTAAAGAATTTTTAAAACCAGGTGAGGGAGCAGCATCCCAGGGCAAGTGACTGGCTAGTGCACAATTTTCTGATTGGTTTATGTTGAGGTAACAAGCTGGTTAACAGTACCAATCCTCAGGCACCAGTAGGTCTGGGATAGGTGCTCAGGATCATCAAATAGTTAATTTCTTCCATTTGATGGTGGTTTTTAGAATACAAAAATCTCAGTAAATATCCATAAGATACTCATCTTCTTACTTCAGAGAGGAGCTACTGCAGAGGATTTAGGGGGAAGGGTCTGTCCTGCGAAGGCCCCACAGGATCATATTGCACTGCAGTCATATTTTCAGCCTCACACCCTGTTTATTCACCTTTGTGGCCAAGCTAGAAAGTAAAAGTGAAATCTCTTTATTGGAAAATGCTCCTGCTTGAGCATAAAATCTGTGATTTCCCCCTTAAAGACTCAAAGCATTTCTTCATGCTTTGTGTGAGGCAGTAATTCATCCTTAAATAGCAAATATTTCTTAAAATCCACTCTTAGAATACTCAAACATATTGATTATAACAATTTTAAGGCATTTCATTTTCTCTGACTCAGAGATGTGAACATAATCATCAAAATTGTGAGTCAAAATGAGTAGCTTATGTAACTCATAATAGGTTCCAAGCTACTATAATTTTAAAATGTTTTAATCTAAATCAAAACAATTAAATATGTGTTGCTAATTTCAACCTTCCTTAGGATTCATCAGGCAAATTAATATACATGCACTCCATCTCAGCAATGATCACTAGAATGTCTCACCCTCTTAATCTTTTCTGGACTTTCTAGGTCAATCCTCAATTTTAGGGAAATTCCACCATATGTATTCTATGTTTTGCTTCACCCTTAGGCCATTTAGAGATTCTGGTTTTATTATAGGCATTGGAAATTCAAAGTTCTCCCTTAGGGTTGTTCTCTCATTTCTATGTGTATAGAAACAAAAGTAAGCATAGTACATATCAATGTTTTCAACTACTTTGCTCTTACCACATTCTAATAACTTTGCTAGTGAAGCATTTGACTCAATATCTAACTCTAATAAAAAAATTTACATTCCTTGTGCTTCTCTTTGTACATAAAACATTATTTAGGTATTGTCTCCAATAAGTGTGTAAATACATATAAAGTGTGTTTATGTTCATGAAATATCATCTTCATTTTATCTGCTGTAATCATTATTTATAAACTATTTCATTCTCATAGCTATGGTCCAAAGGCTAAAAGTCAGCCAGCTATGTACTGCATTAGATGGATACTGAAATTCATATATGATTAAATTGAATTATTCTGCTTTATCATAATTGAACAGTGATTTGCCCAACCACTAGGTATTTTTCATTCCCATTTCTTTCCTTTCTTCCTTCTTTCCTCTGTTATGTTTTTCTTTCTCTCTTTTCATTTATAAAAATGTATTAATGAATTTAAGAAGCAAAGTGGTGTATAGTCTCTTGAAACTCAATATAAGCGTAGAACAATCTGACCTTGAATACTGCAAAAACTTTCCCATGTGCCTTAGGTACAGGTGTGGTTGCTAAGATACATTTTATCAAACTTCCAATAAAAAAATGAGGGTCATGTTGTGAAGAAGTACATGTACTAAGGAGTCTTGGTAAAGGAATTTTGCTTGGAATTTGGAACACTTTAAGTGATTAGAAGGTATTCTAACTTTTTCAATTTTTTTCCTTTTTCCTTTTTTTTTAAATATGATAAAAAATCTTCAGTTCAAGAGGGTAACTTACACATTTTCATAAGCTGGAGTATATCATCTGTTGAATTATTTTAGCCATTTATGTAATATTCTTTCCAAAAAAATTAACATGACTCAATAAATGTTGAGTTGTCACAAAGAATATATATTTAAAACACAAAGTTTGAGTAAAAATAAGAACATATAAATGTTAGGCTAGTATCAATGATGTAATTGACTATTAACTTTGACTCCCAGCTTCTTGAAAACTGAAATATAAAGGTAAACTTGTTAAATTGTATAATTCCAGTGGTTTCATAAAAGAGATCTTACTGTTTACCAAAAAATGAAGATGCTTTCATGAAAATAGGTCTCTATTTTTGTTAGAGAGGAAGAATATTAAATGTCATAATGGACAAAATATCCAATAATTATGTTGCTGCTGTAAGCAGTGGTGACACTGAATTCTACCTGTCCACACAGGAGACACTACTTAAATATCTGCTGAGCTGGTTTTAATTCTTAATCTCAATGTCCTGCTCTTGGTGCAGAACAGTAGATTGGATTCTCACCATCTCTTCTTGGTGTGTTTACAGTTGATTATTCATACTCATCTAATACCATATTCTACCCAACTATCCCAATGAAGAGAGTTCATTTTTGAGTCCAAAAAACCTGGCTTTGAGTCCTAGAACCAGCATTTATTATTTATCTACCTTGGGTAAGTTAGTTATCCTTTTTATTCTTCATTCATTTATAAACAGAGCTAGTAATAATATATATTACATAGAACATGAATGTTAAATTTAATTATGTATGCATATGAAATGTATAGCAGTGTCCAACACACAATGAACACTAGACAAATGTTAACTACCAATATTTTAATTTTTCTAAAACCTGAGCATGTTCCTCCATTAATTAAATTTTAATAATTCTCAGTTGACCATAGAATGAAATATCAACTCATAAGAATAACACACAGAGTTCCTGCTCACTGCCTGAATTCTCTTTATAACAATCATAGAAAAACTCTCATTCATACATTCCTAATTCCATGATATTTGGATGTGACAGACTCAGCCTTAAATATTTGCACATCTCATTCATCCCTTCCATTCTTTCACCCTGAAGGTGGACAATTCATTTTTCATAAATCACAAGTATGATCACCGTGAGAAAGCATTTTTTAAACTTTCATGTTTAGGAGAATTTTCTTCTTCCCTATCTCTTCTGTATATATTTCTATAAGAATATTTTAATGTTTAATTAAACTCTTTTTTTGGTGGGGGTTGCACCTTAGACATATGGAGGTTACCAGGCTGGAGGTCTAATTAGAACTGTAGCTGTGGGCCTACACTACAGCCACAGCAATGTCATATCTTGGCCATGTCTGTGACCTATACCACAGCTCATAGCAACACCAAATCCTTAACCTATTGGGTGAGGCCAGGGATCAAACCTGCATCCTCATGGATACTAGTCAAATTCATTTCTGCTGAACCATACTGGGAACTCCCTTAATTAAACTTCTTGAAGTCATGATCTCCAAGCAGTTACATCATGAGCCTGCATCAGAATAATCTCAAATTTTTTTCTAATATATGAAAAAAAATTATTTCTGAAGTTTTTCATATACAACTCTATAAATTTATTTTCCTATGTAAAACATACACAGAATAAGCATTTAAAAGGATGAGATAAACATGTAAAGTGAAATGTGAATAATTGGTCCAAAATTTCAATGTAGAAACCCAGTTCTGAAAAACATTGGTTTGTATGACTGTGAAAATCTGGAGAACAGAGACTTTGTTTTCAGCCTCAATATTCTGCCCAGTGTTCAGCTTTATTGTAAATATAAAGTAAATGCTATTTTAGAGTAAGTGAATTAATGAATGATATTACATTGAACATGATAAAGGACAGAGTATTTCAATAGGGACACATAAAATGCTCACTGATTTGTTACTTTATGGCTAAGTTGTTCAAAGGTTAAAACTCAGAGTCTCTAGATATATGGATAATAATAATAAAATAACAAGAATAATAGGTGATATTTATGGATCAACTCTTGTAGAACTTTCTCATGGAATGATAGGCAGCATAACTTAATTTATATTTTTTAACAGCTATTTTTTTTCCACAGTGAAATTTTTGATAGAAACTGAAGAAAAGGAGTTTAAGTTGAAAGGCAGAGAAAAACCTTGGAAAGTAGATATTCTTATTTCTTAGTTGAAGGGTGATCCAAATACTGTAGGTGCAGAATTATAGGTAATGACATTAATACTACTAATAATAATAATAAAACTCCATTAACAAAACTTGATGATTATTTCTTTATACCAAGAATTGTTCTGCATCATTTTATATCTGTTAAATGCCTTAATTCTCACCCAACTCTTTGGGTTAACTAATATTATTTCCTTCTTACAGATAAAAAAAATCAAAGCATAAATGTTTTTGTAGATTGTTCAAATATACAGAGCTAGAAAGTGGTGTATCTGACTCAAATCTAGATATTATGGGCCATGGTACATATCATTTTAGTGATTATTTCATATTGCCTTGAATATGTTTTATTCAAACACTTCTGGAATTAATCAATGGTATTGGCATACAGAAAAAGGCAAATTGTGGTCAAGAACAGAGATCTGAAATTCAAGTGACTGATTTTACATGCTGGGTTCTATAATGTTGTATAGCCTTTAACATTCAAACCATACAATTAGTTTCTTGTGCTTTAAAGACTTAGATGAGAACATAAAGTGGGTAAAAACATGTATGCATGTTCAAGTGCCTTTCTTTTTTATATATATTTGATAGTTTATAGAATAGTTGAAATTACTACTAAACTCTATTAATGATAGAATAGTTGAAGTTACTACTAAAGTCTACTATCGGCAGTCAAGTGAGATATCCCTACCATAATTATTGTCACATTTTGGAATTTAATTAGTTGGATTTTTTTTAAAAGTTTATTGGCAGTTAGATAAATTTCTCTATTACTGTGAAAGGTAACACCCTGTGATATTATATCACAACTGGAAAATAATTATATTTTAACATCTAGACAATATTAAATACATCAAGAGAAAGGTCAATGGTATGTAAACTTTATTATTGGAATTTAAAATGTCCCTTTTTATTACATTATGTGTATGTAAAACCTTTACCTGAGCTTTGCACTTTAGCCAGAATACAAAGAATTATTATTGATAAATAATAATTTGCTAATAAAACTGATATACTTGTAATAAATTTATATTACATTCCTAAGTTGAAATATGTGTTCAATTCTTCTGTTAAATTTTTATGAAATATCCCATGCCCTTAAAAAATGTAGCAAGCTTTACCCATGAGTAGTTCACTTGTCTATCAACTGTCACAATTTACAAGGCTTTAGCTCAAAACTTGTATTGGTTTGACCATTCAGGAGACCATGGATCCACTAGCCCAGTAAACTTCAATGCCTCTCACTATATAATCAGGCTCCCCAGTTTTAATTATTGGCCACTAAACTAAGTGAAAACAGATACGAAGAAGCAGATGAGGCTCAAGGTAGAATATAAGCGTCCTTTCATAAATAGCAAAATACAGCTCTTCTGGTGTGCTATTTTGTAATATGCTCCTCAGAACTGTTTTGATTAAGAAAATTATTCAAGAGATTACAATCTCTTCTAGCATCCAGTGGAAACAAAACCAGAATTCTAGACCTGCACTGTCCAATATATATCCCTGGGCACACGTGTCTTGTGAGTGCTGGAAATGTGGCTTGTCTGAGATTAGATGTGCTCTAAGTATAAAATACATGTTGGATTTTAAAATTTAATAAAGAAAACAAATGTAAGATATTTTGTGTGTAATATGTATATTGATTACACATAGAATTGATAATTTGAATATTTTAGGTTGAATATAAATGCACTTAATGTGATCTGATCTTGTTTTTTCATGTGGCTATTAGGAAATTTAAAATTACACACATGGCTCATTCAATTCAATTTGATTTGATTTGTTTGGGAAAACTCTTTTCTAGACCTTAAAAGAACAATACTAGGGCCACTGTACACATGACTAACCTACAGACTAGGGGTCATAAACTGTTTCATAGCTTGTCAATATAAGAGAAAGTCAGAAAATGTATCATGAGACACTGTGAGATTGTCTAACAGAGCTAGTGGAAAAGCAGCAGGAAAACTGCAGACACCCCTTACACCCTTTGTCTACTTACCATATGGGAGAGAAGTGTATAAAACAGGTGATCTACTGGGCTAATGCATCTTTACTCCTATTTTCAGTTAAGTGCTCTCCAAATAGCAAATGTGAAATTTGGTTCATCTCCTGGGACCAGGGTGTGATGGTACCCCTAAGGTGCTGGCATGCATTACATAGATCATCATTTTTCATAACATGGAATTTCTTCTGTTATTAAATTCTTAGGGAAATGAAAAATGAAATTTCATAAATTTGTTTCTGTAAAAATGAAATTCAAAGTTCTTCTATTCCAAGTTCTTATTCTGCATTCTCTTCTCTAGGTGGTTCTTATTCAGATGGCTAATTAGATTTATATTTCTTCTGGGGCAAATGCTACCTGAAATATACTAAATTGGATTATTTTTCCCTTCCCTGTACTAGAATTGTTTCTCAACTCACAGTCATGTGACTTGCACAAGTGTTCCATAGGCGCATCTACTTAAAATAAATATGCCAACATAAAATTTAGCACTGTTTTATTTGGAGAACAGTGAAGACTATAGCCCAGGAGGCAGCATTTCACATAGCTCTGAAATACTGTTCCAGATAAGTAGAGGCGATGTCAGTATATACATGTGATTTTGGTGAAGGGGGAATTACATGCAACCAAGCACACATTTTACCGAAAGTTTCTCCTAGTCTTGTGAAGGTTACTGCTGGTCATGAAGAGCAAACATTACCATGGAGGATTTTAGTAACTTTCTAGATACAAGCAGATGCAAGAATTGGGTTCATAAAGCCTTCTCCTGAAAATATCTAATCATCTGAAGACTTATTCTGTCAGTTTTCTCAGAGCATAGTGTGCCTCACTCCTCATCTCCACACTGAGCTCCTTTCAGGGGGTGTGGAGGGTTGACAGCTGCAGTGGCTGATGATTCAGTTTTTGTAGAGGCAGATGGTAAGTGCCCATCTCCAATTCACAGGCAGATTATACATCCCAGTTTCATTGATATGGATTTTGCCATAAGACATGCTGTGGTCAATTAAGTATGAAGAAATGTTATGCTTTCCATGATCAAGTGGAAATTTAAAAGTGATTGTATGGCTCTTTTCCATTCTTGATTGCTGGCATGATAATGGCACATTCCAATTAGAAGCTAATCAGCCTGGCCTCAGAATGAAAATAAACATCTTGCTGAATGGAGTAGAGGCAAGTGGAGTCATAGATTATGTAACAGCAGACAGGAATGTTAATTTTTGTCAACTATTCATTACTTATTTGTTACCACAGCAATTTTGCCTGAAGCAACAACTGTAAACTGGTAGGTTGTTTATGTTAAATAATTATGGATATAGTGGTAATTAGGCAAATTTGTCATTCTGAAACCAGAGGCACAGTATCCTCTTACCAAACTAAGACCACTGTAGAGGTTTGGTGGCATGTGAGGAGGAGGAGGTTAAAAAAGAGATAAATCATGAGGAAGCTTGGAAACTGTCTTTGTTTTGTCCTCTCAGTTTGCCAATCATTTTGTGTCAAATTTTCAGAAATATTTCACAGGAGATGCAGAGATGTGGTATGAACTGATGAATCTATAATATTCTCCATATGGTCCTCTTCCTTCCTAGAGACTGGAACAGCTGTATTTTTCCCTCTGAGTAAGTATGAGAAGTGGGATAATATATCAGTCTATCAATTTACAAAAAAAGTGAATTTGACTACGTTGTGAAAATCAAAGGCAAGATGAACACAACTCTGAATTAGATGATTAGTATTTATTAAAATACAATATGTCATCCCTGTGGTATTTGATTGCTGAGTTTTCTAACATGTTCTCTATATTTTGTTATGAACAAATTTGGAGCCACAACATTATAAGAAAACACGAAGTTATAAGTAACATTAGTGCTATATTATATCTATATAGCACTTGATAATTACCAGATTACTTTCACATAAATGACTACATGATTATATTTTTTATAATATCCTAAAGGAGTTATACATGATGATTACTAACAAATCAATTTTAAGTGTGAGGGAAGAAAACTCAGGGCGATGTTACAGTTTAACCAGAATTATGTAACTAGAAAGTTTCTGAGTTTACCTGGATTTTATGGTGCCCTGTATTTTATTTGGTGCTTTCCATACTATGCTTTTTTATAACTAGGACTCTGTTAATTCTCCACACAAATATTCCCTGCTCCCCAACCACTTACATGCAAATGTAAAAATCTGAAATAAGGTTATGCTGTTTTGGACATAACAGTCACAGTGCTTTGTGTTATTTTCCCCCAGTTTAACAAGTAGGCCAATCCTGGAGTTCCATTGTGGCTCAGTGGTTTAAGAACCTGACTAGTATCCATGAGGATACAGGTTTGATCCCTGGCCTTCCTCAGTGGGTTAAAGATCCAGCATTGCTGCAAACTGTGGTGAAAGTTGCAAATGTGGCTTGGACCCCACATTGTTGTGGCTGTGGCCAGCAGTTGCAGCTCCTATTCAGCCCCTTATCTGGGAACTTCCATTTGCTGCAGGTGTGGCCCTAAAAAAAAAAAAGTAGGCCAAAAATCACATGAGGATGGGAACTGTATCTTAGTACTATGTTTTCATTTCTCCGGTCCTACTTACTTTAAGTACCATACATGCTGCCTTTAAAGTGAGTCATAAAATTTAACATTTTAATAATCTGAAAGCATTTATATTCTAGAAAGATAAAGATAGTTTTAAGGTTGATAACAATACATTATATTGATTGAATCTAACAAAAAATTATTAACTTATTTCAGGCAAATATATATCTCTCAAGGAGAATATGACTGACCTTGCACTGACATAGCCCCAACTTTCTACACACAGGCAGCACTTTAAGTATAGCAACTTGTTTTTTTTTTTCTTCACCCTTATCATGATGGCACTTTCACCACCTCCTTTCTACAGATAAACTTAGATTATGCGACTTGGTTGTACAGCTTGTCAAGGGAAAAGAAGCACAGATACAAGCTCTAAAAAAAGTGGTTCTTAATCTTAGTATACATTAGAATCACCTAGAGAAATTTCTTAAAATCACAATTTCATGCACATTGTATTTTAATTTGTGTGGGGTGGGATCTGTGCATCACTATTCAAAAGCAAAACTTCAAAAATCTAATGTGTAACCAGGATTTAGAATCTGAGCTTCTAAAATTGTATTATACCAGTATCTAATAAGTCTTAAATTTCAGGAAATTCACTAGATGGTAGCACACACAACTCTGGTTGCAGTGCTCACATTCAGTCAAGAATTGACTGGGACAGAAATTCCCTTAGTGGCTCAGTGGTTAATGAACCTGAGTAGGCTCCATGAGGATGCAATTTTGAACCCTGGCCTCACTCCATGGGTTAAGGATCTAGTATTGCTGTGAGCTGTGGTGTAGGTTGCAGATGTGATTGGACTCCTGTGTTGTTGTGGCTTTGGTGTAGGCCAGCAGCTGCAGCTCCAATTCAAGCCAGAGCCTGGGAACCTCCATATGCTATGGGTGCTGTTGTGGCTCAAAATTAGTTTCCAAAGGTAAGTGAGGAGACAACGTACACAGAGAGGCGAAGCAGGAAAGGTTTATTGAGCCTCCATATGGAAGTTAACAAACCAAGCCGGTAAGTGAACCCCGAGGAACGAGAGTAAGCAGCTTTTATGCAGTTCACAAATAGCACAACCATGGATGGGTAACCATGTCAACGCATGCGGGTGCACTTTTACAACAACAAGCACTTATTTTGTAGCTTGCACAATGGTTATATGCAGGCACACTAAGAACATGTTGTCTCAAAAACATGTCCCTTCAGATGCAACCCTAAAAGAAAAAAAAAGAAAAAGAAATAATTGACTGTGACAATAGACTAAATAAAGAGGGATATATTGTCTTACTGGACAGTTCATCATCTGAGGAGGGGAATCAGGTTCTTGTTAAAATTGATACTATATAACGTATTAATATAGCTATTTATCCATCAGAAACTCTTCCTATATTATTCCTTCTTTTTTACAGGTATTTTGAGTTCTAGTCAGTTGCTCAACCTGGCTCATTCAGCTCATTATACCACACACTTTCAATTGTAACATATACTGTTGGTTGAGATCATGAGGCAATTTCTGTATGCTATAGTCATGCAGTAACCTTACCTTGACTTAGAGAGTATTTTAAGGAAATGAGAACTCCAGAGACTCCAAATGAGAGTAGTTTTGACATCTGGGAAAGGTGCAGTTATATCCCAATTAATCATATACACACTAAGAGAACAAGCATAAAAATAGACAAGCAAAAGAACTTCCCTTGACAGCAAAACTTTTTACTGTGTAACCTCATCAGGTTGTTGCTTGCTTTGCAAGTACAATTTCTAAACTGGCAAACTAAGGAAAATGCCAGTTGTCTTTGCACAGATTTTAATAGCTTAAACAGGTAATTATGATAAATATTTGACATATCTTAATTTCACATATAACACCTTTTGCAAATACATCATCATACTAGGAAAAGAAGGTATTTGTTAGTAACTTCAGTAATTAAGAAAGTAAAATTCAGAGCAAATGGTCCCATTTGAAAGGGTTTCAAAGGGAAGATTCAAACAGTTCCTAATCCAAACAGGCTAAGAATGCAGAAAAAAAGAGGAGCAGTCAAGAAACAGTAATGCAGGATGTGGCAGGGCCTTAGTTCATTCTCAAGGAGCAGTATATCTTTTGAGTTCTTCTGCAAGAACTAAGGCCCCAACCCAGGTAGGCGGTGGTAAATTCAGGCTGACCACAAGATTCCTGGAGCACTGCCCTGCTAACTCACCACATACAAATCAGAAAAAAGTCTTTACAAGGTAAAAGATAATTAAGATTCTTCCTTCCCAAATGATTCTCCATTTAAAATCTTTCATGATAGAGCAGAATTTTGGCATTGACTGATTTACAAAAGTCTGCCTTATCCCCATTTAGCCTCCTAAATAAAGCAAGCTTTCCTTTCCAGTCAACAGTAGTGTCTTCTATATTGGCTTTTGATCAGCAAGCAGTCAAACATGAGTTTGTTATGTAAGAATGAAAAATTAAACAAAAAAATCAAACACATAATAAGATTTAGAAGGCCCAATTTATGAACAATATGACATAAGAAAGATTAAAAAAAAAACAATGGTGAGAGTTTTTTACAGAAAAAAATGCACAACCTGGGAGTTAAGTTTTATTTGAGGCAAAATTAAGACTTAAGCCCAGGAGACAGCTCTCAGGTACTCCTGAGAAAATCCCTCTGAAGAGGTAAGGCACAGCTAAGCCATATAGGGTTTCTTGAAACAAAGGGAAGGTAGTAGGAACAAAAGATATACAGAAAACCAGATATACAGCAAAAATATTTATAGAAAACCAGTTTCTATGGGAAGATATAAAGGTCTCTGGGCATACTGGAATTTGCATCTCAGTTACTGATGCAGGTCTTCATACCCCTGAAACAAAAGTTATATTCCTTATGCTTCTTTTAGAAATGAATACTTATAACTGAACAGTTTAAAGTCCTTCCTTGTCCTTCTCCCTGTCTTAATTGCATCCCAAACACAATCACCCATAAGGTACAGATTAGGCACCCTGAGCACAATTGTCTGTGGATTAAAGATTATTAGTGCATAGTGTTTTTCAGTAACTTTCCTAGTTTGTTCTAATTTCTGATCAATATGCCCTTTTCACAAGTACTGTTCTTCTAGGCAATAACTCAGAAAACACCATCATGAACAACTCCTGACTCCAGCTATGATGACTATGATTCCCCCAAAGAAAGAAGAATGCAGGTTTCTCCCAATCCTTATTCCTATCTGAAAACCCATTTTTTCCTTTTTAACTATAAAGCTCCCTGCAATTTTTTCTAAAGGGGGAACATAGAATATAAGGCATTAACCTGCTGGGACCCTACTTTGCCTGGCCAAGCAATAAAGCTATTTTTTTTCTCCTTTACCCAGAACTCTGTCTCTGCATTTCAATTTGGCACTGGCAGACAGAGGTCAAATTCTGGTAACACTATGGGCCAGTATTCTTGGTTTCTTTCCTGAGGATGATCAGTGCTCATTTGCTCAACCTTAGGAGTGGTTGCATTCACAGATGACTGTGACATCTTCAGTTTTGCCCATTTAACTCTAGCCCAGGAAGCAGTATTTCCAACAGCTCTGAAATACTGCCCCCCAAAAGGAAGGGGAAATATCAAGATATAAATGATAAAGCTGAAGGGGGAAGTGCATGCAGCCATTCACATTTTACACATTTTACAGAAGTTTTTGTTGATCTCATGAAAGTTGCTACTAGTCTCAGACATCAGTCATTATGAAGGATTTTTCATATTTTTCCAGATATGAGGAGATGCAAGAATAAGGCTCATAAAATCTTCTAAAAAGTTGGAAGACCTGTTCTTCCACTTTCCACCTAGCACAGAATGCCTCACTCCTGGTGTCCACCTTGAGATCCTTTCGGGGGTGCTGTGGCTTGCTATGGCTAATGTTTTAATCCATGTAGAGACTGGTGGCAAGTGCCAAACTTCAGTTCACAGGATAAACAACACATCAATTGCTGCAAAAAACAAACAAAACATTAAAAGAGCAAATCAAGTATTGTTTCTCACATTCATGTGAAAGTGAAAATAAAGAAGAGATAAGAGACTAGAAGACAAAGCCAGGGGATGCAGAATTAGAGAAGAGAGCAGACTAAAGGTGTCACCATAAATGAAAAATAATCAGTGAACACAAAATTTGCTTCACCTATAAAGATAAAATAAAATTATGTTTAGGATATCCCATTGGAGACCACTTAACAGTTGAACTCTGCAGAAGGCAAATATCTGTTGACTCGGACTTCTAAAGTACAGGGTCTCCTTCAAAGACATTATACATAAACTATGCTAATCTATAAGCAGCTGCACTATATGCAGCTAGAGGTATGCACCAATGCTAATAGTTTCCTTTATTATTCACTAATAGGTAGTTGTCATTTCTTGTGCCTATTCCTGTCCACTAATCTACATATAGAACCTTCCTTAATAAAAGCCCTCTGGGCTAAAGCCCAGTGCCTTTGTTCTACAGAGCAGAGTTCCTTCTGGTCCCCCACTTTCTAAATGTAAACAAGTCTTGTATTTTGTTATACTGCACCATACCTCTTCCAGGATTCTCCATTGCCCTGCAGCACTGGTGGTGGCAATATCCTAATAATTTACTTTTTTCTTTATCATCCTTACAGAATATAGTTTATATCTGTGCAGTCATGAGAGCTAATGTAAGTTCTGTCAGGTATTGTCCTTCTCTTTTTTGTTCTAATATTTTTTCAGATATATAATTCAAATTTGCCTGGGAAGGGTAGGAAGAAAAAAGATTCAATGAATAACAGACATTATAAATTAAAGGAGACTAAGGAAACATAGACATGCAGGTGAAATATTTTCTTTTAAAATAAAAAAAAAGTATCCTAATCTTATATGTGGAAATAAAATAGCTTAAAGAAAAGAGAAAAAAATATTTGCATCATGTTCTCCATCTTTGTAACTCTGAAAGCTAGTCTCTACAAGCACAATTTCTGGAGTATTTAGAGGAAAGGTCTATGAATGGAAAAAAAAAGTCTATTAAAGCATGGTATATTTTGTAAAAGTGTTGCTGTAACCCACCACTCTGCACCAACACCAAAGTAAATATTGGAGACAGAGTTTTGGGTGAAAGGGAAAAAGAATAGCTTTATTGCTTTGTGAGACAAAAAGGGACACAGTAGGCTCATCCCTTCAGAAACTGTGTCTCCCCCTTGTAGGATTTGGTGAGGAACTTTTTTTTTTTGTCTTTCTTAGGGCCACACCCACAGCACATGGAGGTTTCCAGGCTTGGGGTCAAATTGGCCTATGCAACAGACACAGCAACTTGGGTTCCAAGCCACATCTGCAACCTATACCACAGCTCACAGGAATGCCAGATCCTTAATCCACTGAGTGAGGCCAGAGATTAAACCCAAATCTTCATGGATGCTAGTCAGATTCATTTCCACTGAGCCACACTAGGAACTCATCTTGAAGTGTTTTATAGCAAAGTTTCAAAGGCAGGATTGCTGATGAGGATCAAGGTGTGTACAGGGCCTGTGTTCCTTTAATCTGGCGTCAGATGATCTCCTAATGTGCTCTGCAGTTCAAGGTTATCAAACTGTGACCTTCTTTCTGAAATGAAGAAGGATTAATCAAATAGTTAACATCTTCCATTTGTTGTGGGTTTTATTTCTGCAGAGGAGCTCAAGGATATTGTGTGTATCCATGTCCAGGAGTCATACACAGAGTCTTTATAATTTTCATTCCCCTCTTTTCTTTGATACTCCTCAGTCTGGAGGAGAACAGATGTTGGACAAGAATACTCATTTTGGATAGAGACATTACTAATAAACTCAGCCAAGGAACTCAGTTTTAGACTTGATTCTAGTACCCCCCCCCATTTTTAACATTTCCCACATCTTTCAGGGAATGGACAATAACTGCTCTGGCTTCTTCCTGCTGAAATTGGGCATAGTCCTGCCTTAATTTGGGGGAATGGACACTGAATCTGAAACATAGCTGAGTTCCAAATCCTGGAGTCTATGATTGTGATCTCAAGTCCAGGAAAACTATTCCAAAGGCTTGCCATCAGATTTTGCTTCAGTATATTTCTCTTTTCTTGAACTTCCCAAAATATCAGTTCTTACACATCTCAAGAGACAGTTTTTTTATTATTTTAATTTTTTTTTAGACTGCTTAGAACCAAAGAGTCTCCAGTTTCTGGAGGGACCAGGTAGACAGAGTAGAAAAATATTTCAATTTTTGCCCACAGAGGTGTAATTTACCAAACTGTTCTAAGCCATAAGTAGATTGAGGGGAAGGACTTCCCTATGTCTGGAAAACAGATTAAAATCAGTAATATTACAGAAAAAAAAATAACCATACTCAACAGTTCACTCATTTTGTAAATAATCCATTTTTATCTGTTTTATGAAGCCATCATATTTTCTTTATGATTTTGTATTTTCTAAACTCATTCCAGTGGTATTGTCTGAAATTTATCAAAGAACTATACTTATAAACCTTCTTGAAGATAAAGCACTTTTGCAAAAGCAACAGAGTGCAACAATAACTGACACAAATAAATGGCACAGAGACTTGAGGGCATGATTAAACATCAGATTAAAATGCTATTGGTAAAGAAACATAAACATAATTATGACTTTGGCCTTATAAACCAGGATGTATCCAAATTTTAGATATTTCATATAATTTCTAGAATATCTATATTAATAACATTTACCTACAGTGTAATCTAAATAGGTTTATTACTCATGTGATGATACTCTCCATGTATTTTAACATACCAAATAATCCTAGTTAATTTAGTATTTTTCTAATATCCCCTAGGGTTCCTCTGGAGCATCCCGAAGTTATCTGGAAGTCAAAACATCTTTAACTGAAATTTGGTATTTCAGAAGTTTGTCAAATGTTTCAAAACACTTGATCAAATAAGATCATGGGTCATTGTGAGACAACAAAAATTCCTTATTCAAAGATACTAGAGATATTAAAAGCAATTATAGATCACCTAAAGGCAAAGAAACCCAGAATGGCTAGCCCAGAGTAGCTCAATTCCCACAAAGGAGTGAACCCAGAGTGGCTAGCTGAGATGGGGTGAAGATAATTCCCAGCCTTTTCCATTCAGTGAAAAACAATTCTAGCTGAAGTATAGTATAATAATTTAGGCTACCATTCAAAAACTGTCCTCATTTTCAAGATTGTACATTGGCCAAATGGAATTACAATAGAATTACGTTCTTTTCTTTTTTTTTTTTTTTTGTCTTTTCTAGGGCCGCACCTCGGCATATGGAGGTTCAAAGCTAGGAGTCTAATCAGAGTTTTAGCTGCTGGCTGATGTCATAGCCACAGCAACGCCAGATCCTTAACCCACTGAGTGATGCCAGGGATCGAACCTGCAACCTTATGGTTCCTAGTTGGATTCGTTAACCATTTAGCCACGATGGGAACTCCCAAATTTCATTCCCTTTCAGTCATATGTTTGTAGCTACCAGTTGACCAGCCTGCCAGAATTTTCCTAGGGTGTTAATAGATGGAAACTAAGAGGGAGCATTTCCCACATTCAATCATGAGTAGACTCATGAGTGGACTAGAAGAAAACCAGAAGCATTACTATCACTGGAAGGCTCAGACCAGAAAAACAGAACAGAAACTTCAGACCAGAAAAACACAACAGATAGCCCAGAGCTCAGAATGTATTCCAAGTCCCATTAGGCCTGTGATCTTAATCCAAGTGGCATTCCTTTCAGATGGGATTTCCAAAACGGAAGATCCCTAGACAGACATAAACAAAAAGTTCCCCAGAGGACAAGGTTGAAGGGTCCTCAGAGAGCATGCCAGAGGACTTACACATTCATTGGCAGAAATATCACAATACCCACGTGCTAATTGTCTCCTTCCTTAAAATAATTCCTTGGAGTAGAAGTTTGGATCAGTCCATACGGGGGAAGAGAGGAACGTCCTCAAGGTGAAGATGGCCTTGGTAGCTGTGAGGGTGAAGCCTCTTCTACCTTCCATCCCTGCCCCACATTTCCAATTCCTGGAATTGTACACAGGGTCTGAGTGGGGACTCAGCCTTTTCAGCCATCCTCAAGTCTGTCCCTTCATGACTGACAAATTTGTTGATGAAAACTGACTTCTGTGTATCAATGCCAAATTGAATCTCAGAGACAGTTTTGGGTGAAAGAGAAAAGAATAGCTTTATCGTTTTGCCACGCAATGGGGGACACAATGGGCTTTATATCAAAAACCGTGTGCCTCCTCAATGTCCCCTGGAGGATTTGGTGAGGAGTTTTATAACAATTCTTCAAGAGCAGAATTTCTGATAAGGATCAGGTGTGTGCAGGGCCCATATTCCTTTATTCTGGCATCAGGTGGTCTCCTGATAAGTTTCTGTGGTTCAAAATTATCGAACTGTGACCTTCTCTCTGGAATTAAAAATTCATCATCAAGTACTTAACACCTCCCATTTGTTGATTTGGTTTATTTGTTTTCTTTTTTATGGCTGCACCTGCAGCATATGGAACTTTCCAGGATAGTTGCCAAAATGGAGCTGCAGCTGAGGCTTACTCCACAGCCATGGCAACACTGGATATGAGCTGCATCTGCAACCTTGGTCATGGCTTATGCCAATGCCAGATCCTTAACCCACTGAGAGAGGCCAGGGATCAAATTTGCATCTTCACAGACACATGTTAGCTCCTTAAATACTGAATCATAATAGTAACTTCTGTTGGGTATTTTAGTTCTTCAGAAGAGCTCAAAGATATAATGTATATTAATGCCCAGGATTACCACAGGGTCCTGGTTGATTTCAAAGGTGGTGATGATAGTAACTATTTTTGGAACACTTCCAAACATTTCCCACAAAAAATAGAATACCCACATATACAGATGATATTTTACAAAAAAAAAAAAAAGGTGACAAGTTTTGTTTCAGAACCAAGCTTGGTTCCACTCACTTGAGTATAGGAAAGTCAATCTACTGATGTCAGGTTATGGTGAAGGGAAGTGTAGTGTTTATTATAAGGCAACAGACAAAGAGTCCAGGGCAGTATTAATGCTCAAAAATCCTAAAATTCTTGATATGTTTCAAGGAGGCATTTTTATTTTTATTTTTTTGTTTTTCCCTTTATCTGGAGCCACATCTGTAGGATATGGAGGTTCCCAGGCTAGGGGTCTAACAGGAACTGTAGCCGCCAGCCTTCGCCACAGCCACAGCAACTCAGGATCCGAGGCACGTCTGCAACCTTCACCACAGCTCACGGCAATGCTGGATCCTTAACCCACTGAGTAAGGCCAGGGATCGAACCCGCAACCTCATGGTTCCTAGTCGGATTCATTAACCACTGAGTCACGAAGGGAACTCTCTCAAGGAGGCATTTTTAAATGCAAAGCAAGGGAAGGGAGTCACAGGGTGTGTGATGAGTCTGCACAAGTCTCTAATTGGCTGATGATGAGGTAGCAGGTCAGTGTCATAGGGCTTAAAATTATTACTCTTTAGGTGCCAGTAGGTCTAGGGCTGTGCTCATGGTTATCAAGTAGTTAACTTCATCCATTTGGTGGGGGTTTTAGCATCTGTAAAATGGCTCAGGAAATTGCATCATATACTGTTACCTAGGTACTCAGAGAGAAACTAAAGCAAAGGAGCCTATCCTGGGAAGGCTCCATAGAGCTTTGATCTGTTACAGCTTACCCCTCAATCCCAAAGTGTGAGAAAGTGTGAACAAACACTGACAACCACAAGGCCTTTAGAGTTTAAGGGAATCAACATGCATCTGAGGGTTCTCATCTTGTGATGAGAGATAAATTGCAAAATTTATCTCTCATTTTGTGAGAACCCTAAATAGCCAAGAAATTTCATTTGAGAAGAGCATTTAAGACTTGGTTTTATCTTTACAAACTTTAACACGTGGGTTAATGCAAGTGCTCCAGAGTGAAATCTCTAAGAGCTGAGTTAGTATGAACCTTATAAGCTCTCAAAACTAGAAGAATTTCTCTTCCATTGTGGGTAAATTGTTGAGAGTCATATAAATTAAGAATAATAGAGAAAATAGCAGAAAATAATTAGAAAAAAATACAGAAAACACAGAATATATAGAAGAGCCAGGAGATCACAGAAATTGTAATGTAATATTTCCAACACATCACAGAAACAAGAAGGATTACTAGAGCTGAAGAATTGCAAAATTTATCTTTGGCTTTGAAGTCTTAGAAAGCTAATTTAATTTAAAAAAAAAAGGATAAGGAGTGGAATATTGTTCACTACAGACAGTGAGATTATGCTACAAATATACAATATAAAACATAAATTTATAAACATATTTATAAAACATATAAATTTCAAACTTTATATTTCAAAGCAAGGCAAAAGTGGTCCAAAACATAAAATAATAATGTAAATCAGAATTAGGAAAACTCATAGATAAAATGATAGAATTAAAGACAGATAATAAATTTGATTAATTCATTTCAGAAATAAAACACTAAAATATACAACCTTAAGATAAAATAAAAAGACAATCTAAACACCAAGAAATAAAAGAAATAGATATATTGAAATAAATTGGCAGATAAAGATAATTAAAATGAATTAAACATATATATAAAACATATAACCAAAGAAGAAAATGAAATCAGTGAAACAGAACAAATGCCATGATATGCTGTCAGACAAATGTTACCAAAATTTTAAAAAGAAAAATCCCATCAAATTATATATTGAAAAAACAGTATCTTTTAGGGAACATTATGCCATAGTGCTTCGTTTTGAATGAAGCCCTGAAAAAAAATAAACAAAAACTTGGACAAAATAGCAAAATAATTATCATTTAAAGGACAAATAATATGATGATCAGATTTATATTGACAATAACAAAATACCAGAAGATAGTGAATGTTTTTTGATATTTTTGATAATGCCATTACCATGTAAAGATGTAATCTGTATGACAATTATAGCATAAGAGAGGAGAAAGGGCCTGGGACTATAGAAGAACGAAGATTTTATATACTATCGGAATTAAGATGACTTTTATCTGAATCAAGTTATAAATTAATATGTGAATTATAACTCTCAGGGAAACCACTAAGAACTCAACTCAAAAAGAAAAAAGAAACAAAGGAATTAAAACAGTATACTAGAAAAAAAATATATATAAAGGAGGCAGTAAAGGAGGAATAAAAAGACAAAACAGACATAATACACATGGAAAAGAAATAGCTAAATGAAGATTACTGGACTGAAAAGGACACTGACCCTAAAAATTAAATTGTAAATGTAAACTTTTTCTTAAATGCACGTATGGTTTTTATTAAGGTTCTAAGAAAGTAGGATTTTTCATGGCCTTTCAAAAAATTACTACTTTCCTTTAATAAGTATTAATTATTAACAGGCTTTTATCAATTTATTTTCTTATCTTCAAAAAGAAAGGATTATCCTCACTGCTGCTATTAGAATTCCATGAATTGTCAGTCTCAATATCATATTTTCTATGTTTTTAACATTGCAAAAAGAGCCTCAGGATTTTTTGTATAGAACCTGAACTTTTTTTATCTCACTTGTCCTATGTATCTATATATAGGACTTGTCCTATATCTCTACATATAGGATATGAAGAAATATCACTAATTTTCTCAAGTGATTATATTTAGTTTTCATGTATAGTTGGGCCAACAACATTTTATGCATTTTATCAAAAAAGTGCAGGTTCATTTTGTACACTTTGTATAACATGCAAATTAAGTAGAATTACAAACATCATTAAAAGTATATTGTTCTTTTATAACAAGATTGAAAACTCTGAGAATACCAGAATTATTGGTCAGTTTTCTCTAGGAAACTATTATATTATATGTAACAGCACATAACCTTTTGAATAATACTCAGTTCTTTTATTTGCATTAGTGAGGAAAAATTGCCAGTTAAAAAAGATGGTAAAAACAGTCTCAGAAAATAAACTGTATAGTTTAAGTTAAAATTAGCTAACAGTAAGATTATTTCTGGGAATATTCTCAAGAAATATTTTAGAGCTGATTTGATCTGCTACTGAAGCAAAAA
>PVHT020001179.1:6337657-6359578 GCA_004024745.2 Catagonus wagneri
AGAAGGAGGAATTTCCAGCCTGAAATGAAATGCGTTCACTGTGTCAAAGAAACTGTAATGGAGATATAGCCAAAGATGACAAGCAGATCTTTGAAGAAACCATGCCTGAAATGATCAGTCAGTTTTGAACGTATTTTAAGTGATGCTCAAAACCAGCACACTATCAATCAGGTCAGTCAAGTCTTATTACCTGTTCTTATTGCTCTAGCTGTAATCCTGGAGGACTTAGAAACTATTGGTGTAGAGTAACACCTGTTGGAAAAACAAGTCAGTGAAAGGGTCAGTGAGAGACAAATACAAAGTCTTTTACAGTTACACCCTATAGATTTTGTTTGTTCAGGAAACTACTTTTTACTAGGAAAATGGTAGGATTATTAGAAAAATACATGAATCCCTGTTAAACTTGGATTTCATATAAACAAACAATGGATCGTTTTTAAGTAGTGCTAAAAATGTCACAAGGAATATCAATATATTAAAATATCCACAGTTTATTAGAAATTCAAATTTAACTAAGATTTCAGTATTTTCATTTGTTAAATATGCCAGTCTTACATTCTTTAATACTTTTTAGACTGCAAGACTTGTTTGAGTTCATAATTTTTGCTGTTTCTTTTTATCGTGTTTTCCTGGTATATTTTCCCAATCATTTATCTTTAGCCATTATGGATCACTGTATTTTTAGACGTGTCTCATGTACACAGTAAAGAATTGGGTTTTTGTTTGTGTATAAAACAAACAAAATAAATTTTTTTCTTACTGAGAAAAACTCATTTAGATTTATTAGTATCATTAATATGTTTGATCTCAATTCTTCCATATCATGTTAATTTAAAGTTATTTCATTTTGTTGGTTGTTCTTTTTCTTTTATATTCTTTCTATAGAGGATTATATTTTTCTTCTAAAAGATCTTTATACCAATTCTTCTTTGGCTCATTCCCTGTGGGGTTGCCATGAGCTTCCTGCTGCTCTTAACCCTAGGTAATAACAAGGTGGCTCACTTCCCTGGCTGTCTCTGGCTCCAGGTTTTGGTAACTGCTGCTTCACTTCAGGTGCCATATGGGAATAGCATATTGCTATTATTAGTGCTAGAGGATCCACTTTTCCTTGTGTTTTTCTAATAACCAGATCAAACATGTCTCTTCTTAAAATTTTTCCTAAACATGCCAGATTTAAGAATGCCATACATTTCCTGCCAACCCTGATTGATAGACAGAGTAAGGAATTCATTAACAAATGAATAAAATAAAAATCATCATAGTGGGTGACTACAGAGAGAAAGAAGAAAGGCTATTGAGTATAGAAGATAATTCT
Source organism: Catagonus wagneri (assembly GCA_004024745.2). Taxonomy (NCBI): domain Eukaryota; kingdom Metazoa; phylum Chordata; class Mammalia; order Artiodactyla; family Tayassuidae; genus Catagonus; species Catagonus wagneri. The sequence continues at coordinate 6,338,973 of PVHT020001179.1, forward strand.
GAAATATTTCCCAAACTAAAAAGATGAGATAGAGATAAAAATAAGAAATGGCAAAATATAACATATTCAGATCATAGAAATATGTATAAAATCTCTATTTTAAAGGAAAAGATCAGAGATGATTAAAAAAAGTCAGTCATGAATGAAATTATAGGAAAGGTGACTTGAAGGGAAAAGAGGTTGCTAAATGAAGTGGACGTCAAGATCTAGGAAGATTACTGAGGAAAATGTTTCCTTAATTTGTGCCGGAGAACACTCGTAGCTATGAGATATACTGACTAATCATGGAACTCTTTTCCCAGCAAATTCAAAGTCAATCTCATAATTCTTCAACATGGCCCAAGAGGTAGCCATTAGAAATTCATTAGATTTGAAAGACTGGATGAAATTGTCTCAACAACTCTGAAATTAAGGATTAGAAGAAAAATAAATACTATTTCTCCAAAGGTGTAGGCTGAAAAAAAATGTAGCCCCTTATAAAAGGTAAATCTATATGACAAAAATGTCTATAAGGGTAATAATACTGCCACCTTGGTTACTGTTTGCCAGCACCTAGCACCCTGTGAATTCTCAACAAATGTTTATTGGAAGAAGCACAAAGACAGACATGAGGTTGGTCTCAGAAATACCAGTGACACTAAAATGTCAGAAGAAAAGTAACATTTACAGAGGAAAAATAAATGTGACCCAGTCACTCTGTAGATAAAATATTTCTGAGACATGCTAGGTTCAGAAAATGCCTTATCTAAATATTCTCCCTAAAGAAATAAAATAAAAATATTTTTTGCAAAAAAAGTTTTAGATTAAAAAATGTGTCAGCTTAGAGTATTATGTGTAATGATAGTAGTATAATTTTTGACTATAAAGAATAATAAGCACAAAACATTTTATCCTAAGGAAATATTCAATGGAAAGCATGATGTTGAAGAAAGCAGTAATTGGTGTAGTGAAAAACTATAAAAACGATGATTAGAGTTCTTATTAGTAAACTATGGCAGAATCATGCCAGATTAATATGAAGTTATCAAAATTGTATTTTTAAAGACTCTTTAGTTGCTTATATTATAGTTTGACATTAATTGAAATGAGGATACAAAAAAATTAGGTGAGGTTTGGTTTTAGACTCTGTAGAATCCCATATTTCATTAATTGCAAGTTATGTAGATATACACATTTTAATATCCTGCAAGAGACATTTATTTTACAGGGGTGTGATGGGATCTTATAATGATTTAAATAAACAATTTACTTATGACAAATGGAAAAATAATAGAATTTGTTTACTTGAAAATGTATATATAGTTTAAAAAACTTTTTAGGGCCACAGGTGTGGTGTATGGAAATTCCCAGGCTAGAGGCCAATACCACAGCAACAGCAATGCCAGATTTGAACTTTGTCTGCAACCAACACTGCAGTTCACAGAAATGCCAGATCCTTAGCCCACTGAGCAAGGCGGGACTCAAACCTACATCCTCACGAATATTAGTTGGGTTTATTTCTGCTGAGCCACAATGTGAACTCCCCTGTTTACTTGAAAATACTTATTGAAGTTATTGACCAAATCTTACTGATCTTTGTAACCCTTTCGCCATACACCTGAAATGCCATTAAATTTATAGTATTCAATGTATAATGTTATTGTTGAATGACTGAGATAATTTGTGAATGGACTTTCATTCTATCATACTTTTATGCTTTAAAAGTAAGAAGTGATTCAGCATACCGATATATTTTTTTCATAATCAAAACCAAGAGAATGGTAATTTTAATGGTAAAAGCATACTAAAATTTTGTGAGAAAAAAAGAAAGTGAAACAAAATAGGATGAAAGAATGATTTCCTGAGGAGAATGTTGTGAACAGTGCCTTTAAAAAAAACTCAGTAAGTAGTTCCTGCTGTGGCACAATAGGTTAAGAACCTAGCATTGTCTCTACAGTGGCTCAGGTTGCTGCTGAGGCACAGGTTCAATCCCCAGCCTTGTTTGTAGGTTAAGAATCTGGCATTACCACAACTGTGGTGTAGGTCACATCTGTGGCTCAGATTCCATCCCTGGCCTGGAAACTTCCATATGCCACAGGTGCAGCCAAAAAAACCAAAATGGAACAAACAAAAATGTCAGTGAACTGAAAAGGACTACATTTACACCATTTAACCATTTGACTCCAGTTTCACTGATTTTGTGTTTAGTTGGAGATATGGACCCAAATCCCTCCAAAGACCATCAATACTGTAAATTCTCTTATTTTTTTACTGCTGGTTCTTGCTGTACTATGCTAACTTTACAGCTATTGATTAACAGAACTACAGGGAAGATTAAAAGGAATTTTTAAAACTTAAATCTTGTACTACTTTGAAAAGAACTTGTGCCTTTGAAGTTCAAGAGAATAATAATGCAAAGTAATGTCTTTTTATTCTAAACCACATTTTTTAAAGCTATGCTTTAAAAATCTGGGAGCAATGTTATAGTCAAATACCTTAGAATATATTATCTTCTTTCTATTTAATTTTTGGGGAAAAAAATCATGAATGTCCTCAGCTATGGAATCACATTTAGCTTTGATTAATATTCTGTGTGGAAATACAGATCGATATTCTGATCAATATTTTGATCAATATTATGTTTGCCAAACCCTCTAAAGGTGATTAAAAATTTAAAATAAAAATTAATATTAGCATCTTACATCTAACCATCAGTATGTCATATTTAATTTAAATTTACATTAAAAACATGTTTCCATGTGAATAATCTGTTTAGTTTTAGGTAAAAAGATATCATCTTCACAATCTGCTTGAAAGTACATGATCGTGTATGACATATATATAGTGGGTAGTAAATTTTCTATACTATATATACTACTTATTTAAAATAAGACTGTAATGTTAAATCTATTTCTAGATCATATAATTGTTTTCATGTTTAAGGCATTTAAAACTCTTCAAATACAGGATTTAACTTCTTAAGGCCCAGGCATGCCAAAGTGCTGTCATTATGGAAGACATCCTAATGGAAGAGAACATTTAAATTTGAAAGGACCTTTGAGGAGTTCCCCATTTGCCTACTTGGTTAAGGATCCAGCATTATCACTACTGTGGTTTGGGTTTGATCCCATCCTTGGCCTGGGAACTTCAGTTTGCTGTAATGGTATGGCAAGCACACACACACACAAACACACACACCCAATGGAAGGAAGGAGGGAAAGAAGGAATGAAGGAAGGAAGGAAGGAAGGAAAGAAGGAAGAAAGGAAGGAAGGAAGACAGAAAGAAAGAAAGTATTTTTGACAAAATTGTAAAGCCAAATTTTGCCTTTAATTCCCCATTGTTGGGTCTCTATGTGGTCATATTTTGTGGTATCCTTAGACCTTCTGCTGTTGCAGGTTACTGTGAAGAGTAACCCTGGCCTATGCTCTTATTTTCACATGAATCTCAGTTTCTGAGAAATGGTGGGATGGCTTTCCTGGATTCTCAGGCCTGTCTGCGAAATCGATCTCTGCCTGGATTTTGCCAGTCTTGTCTTAGAACCCCAATTTGAGGAATATTGGAGCCCTGATAGAATTCTGACAGAATTCACCAATCTTAGTTAACAAATAATGTGCCTAGTTTTTCCACTATCAAACTCCCCAAATTACCTGTCACAATGGAATGCAAAACTGGGAAGACAGTTGCCTACCCTGGGCCTGGATTATCGATTCTTGTTGTGAACTGAAATCAGTCATGTTGTTTTTGCTTAGCTGACACAGTGTCACTTGATTGTCAGGCAAGTCTAATTCCCAAGTTAAATCAAATCTTTCGTGATATCTTCATACAAACACTAGAAAATTATTTTTTACAAATCTCACTAAATGGATTATAAAAATTTATAGTCAAAGAGAAGAATTATAAATTAAGGGAAAGCATAAATTCTAGGGAAGAAGGGAAGGACCTAAAATTTGAAAAACCATCTTAGGAAATCAAATTGATTAGTGAATATCAAAATACATATTTTAAAAAATTATTATTATTATTTATGCTTTTTTAGAGCCATGCCCATGACATATGGAGGTTCCAAGGCAGGAGTTGAATTGGAGCTATTGCTGCTGGCTTTCACCACAGCAATGCAAGATCTAAGCTGCGTCTGTGACCTACACTACAGCTCATTGCAATGCTGGATCCTTAACCCACTGAGTGAGGCCAGGGATTGAATCAGCCACCTCATGGTTCCTAGTTGGATTCATTTCTGCTGTACCACCACAGGAATTCCCAAAATATATTTAGTTTATTTTTTACATCAAAAAAGGGAAATAAAAAAAATCATAAAATGAGCAGAAAATCTAAACAGACATTTCTCCAAAGAGAAATGAAAAGAGGCTCAACATCACTAATTATTAGAGAAATGCAAATAAAAACTAATATGAGGTACAACCTTAAACCAGCCAGAATGGCCACATTGGAGAGGGTGCAGAGAAAAGTGAACCCTCTTACACTTTTGGTGGGAATGTAAGTTGGTACAGCCACTAAGGAAAACAGTATGGCTATTCCTCAAAAAAACAAAAATACTACTACCATATGATCCATAAATCCCACTCTGGGCATCTATCCAGAGATAATTATGACTCTAAAAGTTACATGTACCCCAGTATTTACTACAGCATGATTTACAATAGCCAATACATGGAAGCAACCTAAATGTCCATCAGCAGAGGAGTAGATAAAAAAATATGATCCATATATACAATAGAATATTACTCAGCCATAAAAAAGAACGAAATAATGGCATTTACAGCAACATGGTTGAACCTAGAAATCGACACACTAAGTGAAGTTAACCAGACAATGAGAGACAAACACCATACGCTATCTGTTATATGTTGAATATAAAAAATGGAGAAATGAGCTTATTTGCAAAACAGAAACAGAGTCACAGGCTTTGAAAACCTTATGTTTACCAAAGGGGAAAGATTGGAGGGAGGGATGGACTAGTGGTTTGGGATGGAGATGTTCTAATATTAGGTTGTGATGATGGTTGTACAACTATAAATATCATAAAATTCATTGAATTAAAAAATAGAGATAGTTTGTTAAACTATTAAAAAAAAAGAAAGCCTTCAAATAAACTTGATTGGGAAATAGTGAATAAGTTGTTGAACTATGTTAAAGCTCTTATGTGTTCAAATGATGGAAATATTATTTCATTTAAGCATTTCTAGGAAAAAAATATATAAATGTGTCTATTAAAATGTAAAGCATAGTTTTCAAAGAGAAGATTTTAAGTATGTTCTTCTTTATTCTCTTTTTCAGTCACACCCGCAGTATATGGAAGTTCCTTGTCCAGGACTCAAATTTGAGATGCAGCTCTGACTTATGCCATAGCTGTGGCAATGCCAGGTCCTTATCCCACTGTACTGGGTCAGGTATTGAACCCACACTGCTGCAGAGACAACACAGGATACTTAAACCATTGCACCACAGTGGGAACTTCTGAATATATTCTTCTAATTAATCATTTAAAAATAATTTAAAATTATATCAATTCAACAAAAGTAAGGGAAGAGCAGAAATAGAGCTAAGCAAAGTACATGTGTATTCACTGAGTACCTCTCCTATTCAAGTAAAAAAAAAAACAGTTTAGATATATGGTCTTTAAGAGGTGTGTTTGATGCAAAATCACTCAGAAAGTTTGGAGGTAAAGAGATAGAGTACATTGAATTGGCAATCAAAAGTTTCATGACATGGGAGTTTCTGTTGTGGCTCAGTAGTTAACAAACCCAACTAGGAACCATGAGGTTACCGGTTGGATCCCTGGTTTTGTTCAATAGGTTAAGGATCCAGCATTGCCATGAACTGTGGTGTAGGTTGCAGACGGGGCTCAAATCCCGCATTGCTGTGGCTGTGGCATAGGCTGGAGGCTACAACTCTGATTAGACCCCTAGACTGGGAAAATCCATATGCTGCAAGTGTAGCCCTTAAAAGGCAAAAAGAGAAAAAAGTTTCATGACCTGAGGATCCTAGGTCCAGCTGATTTCACAGGCATTTAGAACAAATGAATTCAAACTTTATAGGACTGACAATTTTTACTTATAAAAGTATTTTAGATAAATAGCCTTATTTTTTTTGTAAATGCAACATATAGAGTATTGATCATGAGACTTTCCAAGTTTGCTTTAGTCACTATATGACACGTATATTGTCTTCCTCCACTGCTATTCAGCATTGTCCAAGAAGATCTGGTAGCCAGGGGGAGGGAGGTGTGAAAGATGGAAGGAAGGAAAGAAGGAAGGAAGGAACTAAAAAAGGAAGGAAGGAAGAAAGGGAGAGAAGGAGAGAAGGATGGAGGGAGGGAGGGGGGAAGGAAGGAAATGTGAAATGAGAAAAATAAAAATTGAAAAGGTAAAATGAAAAAAAATTATGTATACATAGTATTTTCTACTTAGAAAATTCAAGACCATCAACAGTCAGAATATCAGTCAGGCAAAATTAATAGGAATTCAGCAAAATTTTGAGGTAGAAAACAAAACTTCTTACATAAATATAGGCACAAAAAATAGAAGTCCTTAAAATGTAAGAAAAATAAGCATTTAGAAAATTCAAAAAGTATCATCAATAAAATCTATATGAAATCTAGAAATAAATTTAACAAGTGATGACTTGGGAGTAAAAAACATTTATCAATATACATTAAACTTTGACCTAAATCAAAACACCATGTCCATAGTCAGAAAATGTCGAACTATAAAATAAATATCCCCAAAATCAAGTATTAAACTTAAGAAACTGGATGTAGAAACAAATACACAAAGATGGATCAAGAAGAGACTTATAAACATAACAGCTGATATTTTTCCAGTAAGATATAACCACTCCACATCTTAAATGTGAATAAATTTTACAATACAGTGGCCAGCATTTTAGGAAAATGTTATCTATGAAAATAGACTAAAAAAGGAGGAGTAGAATATTTGATTAGAGTACAAGTAAAAGGACTTGAAAATTTAGTAAATGATTTATTCCCTCCAAAAGTAAGCAAAGATGATTGCATCAGAGAATTGTATCAAACAGATAATTTTTGCCATCAAAATTCTTTTGAATTCTGAAGATGAACTTAACAAATTAGCAAAAGTTAGGATATTTTGATACACTGTCCTAACAATATAACACACAGAAAGGTACTGATCTGTATTTTCCTTTCCTTTCTTTCTTTTTATTTTTTTCTGGTCATTTTAGGGCCACACCTGTGGCATATGGAAGTTCCTGGGCTAGGGGTCAAATTGAATCTGCAGCTGCAGCCTATGCCACAGCCACAGCATCGGGGGATCCAAGCTGCATTTGTGGCCTACACTACAGCTTGTGGCAATCCTCAGTTTGTTTAACCCACTGAGCAATGTCAGGGATCAAACCTATATGTACCCTCATGGATACTAATCAGATTCTTAACCCACTGAGCAACAGTGGGAACTCTCCAGAGCTGTGTTTTTCAATTGTGCAATCTATTTTACCTTAGAAAAATCTGTAGTTTTACTTATTTATTTTTAAATTTTTATTAAAGTATATTGATTTACAACATTACTTCAATTTCTGCTATACAGTGAAGTGACCCAGCCACACATACAAACCCAGTTTTTTCATTTTCCATCAGGTTCTTACCCAAGAGACTGGATATAGCTCCCTGTGCTGCAGAGCAGGAACCCATTGCGCATCCACTGTAAATGTGACAGTCTGCCAACCACAAACTCCCCATCAGTCCCCTTCTCTGTCCCCACCCCACAGCAAACACAAGTCTACTCTCCATGTCCATGATCTGTTTCTGTTTTGTAGATAGATCCTTTGTATTTCACATTCCTAGACTCTAACTCACATATACAGAATCAGAGTCTTTGAGATGAGTGGGAATGAGTGTAGGCATGTGTGAGGCTAAGGAAGCTATGCCCTTAAAAAGCTCACATTGTGATTCTGATGCATGCATGTTGAATTTTAGAATGACTGCTATTAGACAATTTAAGTAATGGGTATATCAATACATATTCTACAAAGTGTAAAATATGAAATACAGAATAGAAACAGCTCTGAAAGAACACATAAAAACATAAACAATGATTATCATTGGATAGTTCTTTGGGAAACTCCCAAAGAACTCTAAGAAATCACCCATGCTTTCCATGTGGTACAATAATAAAAATAATCCATAATATTATTATTAGCCAGTCATAAGCTGAGACTTGGAAAAATATATGTTTACATTGAAATATTTTCTAGCATTGATTATAAGTTAAAGTGTTTACTATAGACTGAAAGAATACATACTTGCATTTCAGTGAACTGAGGTTATATAGGGGAGAAAAAATATTGGCACTGTGGACCTTAAAATAGGCCAGATATGATTTTTCATTCCTATTTTTTAGAACTAGAATCAATAATGATCTTTGTAAATTGAATTAAATCAATTCTGTAGCAAGGGAATAACCAAAATGATATTTAAATGTCTTTTCCAGTTCCAATTTTAAAATTTTCACATTATGTTTAAAGTATTAACAGCAAATGAAAAACTCTGAATATATCATTGACTGGACTGATTTTTTTTTTGTAATGAAGTGAAACATTTTATATTCTCCAAAGCTATGAAGTACTGTGAAATAAGTAGGCTGAACATTTCCCTGTTCAATAATTTAAAATTCTCCTTCATACATCTCTAATGTAGATTTTATGTATGAGTATACTATATACCTTGATGATACAGATAGTGTCTGAAACTGTTATAAGAAGAATTATTAATATTTTTTGAACTCTAAGAAATATGCCATTTACATCCACTGGGCATAAGTTAGTCAAAATTGTATTCAATTTTCTTATTAGCTTATTATTCTTTGTTAGTTGAACAGCAAGTTTTATTGAACTATTTACATATTTTAGAATCACCTGCTGTGTGATTAGAATCAGTCTCAATAACCCAGTTTGTGAATTGTCATCTTGAAAATAAGGGCTGAAGAAGCTTGTAATTGGGGTGGGGTCAGAGGAGGGTGTGGGGTTGGGAGGTAAAGGATATTTGTTTATTCTAAAGCCAAAAAGAGGGGAGATCAAGATGGCAAAGGAGTAAAACCTCTACTGAATGCTGGCAGAAGAATTTAAGCCTCCAAAAAGGAGAAGAAACCCTCCCCATAACTGGGTAGGACAAAAGAAAAATAGAGCTAGAGAAAGAGAGGGAGAGAGAGAGGAGAAATCAGTATTGGACTAGCATTCATGAGAGCGAGCTGTGAAAGAAAAGTGAAACCACAACCTGGGAAGGCACCTAACCAACAGAGAGATCAGCAAAGATGGAAGGACCGCAAAGTCACAAAGAAAAGCACAGCAGCTGGACTGAGAAGGGCAAAACAGAGTGAAAGCTGCACAGATCATCTGCACCACTGACCCAGACACCACAGCCTGAGAAGCTTGGGCAGGGCCTAGGCACTGAGGCTCAGACTCTGGAGATCAGTTCTGAGGAGAGGACTAGGACTGGTTGTGTGGAAACTGCCTCACAGGCTAGGGTGAAGTGTGCCACAGGCTGGGGAGCAAAACACCACAGTCAAGGGATCCCTGGAGGAGGTCTGGGACCACAGGAGAAGCAAGTCATCATTGTTGGAGAGAGAGAAAGGAGGAGGGATGAACCACCATAAGAATCTCCCTATGCAGGCATGGGCTCTCAGAGAGCAGGTTACCTCTTGTTCAGGATACAGGTGGTGAGAGGCCTATTGTTCAGGGTATGGGAGAACAGTGCTTCTTGTGAGGACTACAGGTGGCCAGTCACCTCTTTTGTGGGCTCAGGGCAACAGGGAGCTAAGCGCAATGCAGTGCTTCCTGTGTGATCTATAGGCACTGGGGAAAAACCACAGCAGTCATTTCAGAAACCAGAACGAGGTGTCGGCTGCCACCACTAGAGGTGTCTGAACTGACTCCACCTGTGGCCCCAGCCACCTCAGAAGTCAGCAGAAAAGAGGGCGCTGCAACTAAGCATCACTTATCATTGCTCTCACTCCCCTGGGAACACACCTGTTCTGCTTCTTCCACTGCCAAATGCTCTGGGAAGGTCCTACATGTTTGATCACTGTCACTTCTGAGGAACCTGCAATTAGGAGCAGCCGGTGCAGCACCTCACGGGTGGGCCAAGTGGTATGGGGTGTTTCTTGTGTGATCTACAGGTGGTGAGGGCAAACCACCACAGTTATCTCTGACTCCCTACGTAGACATGGCTAGCCACACTAGTGGTCTGTGAACAAGAACCACTTACAGCCCCAATCACCTCAGAAGGCATTGTGATCCAAAGCCACCTGTTGTTTCACTCCCCTGGGAACACACCTGTCCTCCTGCTGCCACTTCCAAATGATCTGGGAACTTCCTAAATCTACCCAAGGCTCATTACCACTTCCCAGGGCCTTGAAACTTGGAGCAGCCTGCCCCACATGATCATCTCAATTGATACAGAAAAAGCATTTCATAAAATCCCTCATGATAAAAACTCTCACCAAAATGGATATAGAAGGAACATGTCTTAACATAATAAAAGTCACTTATGAAAAACCCACAGCAAATATAATACTCAATGGAGAAAAGCTGAAAACCTTCCCGCTAAAATCTGGAACAAGATAAGGATGCCCACTCTCACCACTGTTATTCAACATAGTTTTGGAAGTCCTAGCCACAGCAATCGGACAAACAAAAGAAATAAAATGTATCCAAATTGGAAGAGAAAAAGTAAAATTGTCACTGTATGCAGATGACATGATTCTATATATGGAAAACCCTAAGGACTTCACAGAAAAAACTACTCAAACTAATCAACAAATTCTGCAATGTAGCAGGATACAAGAATAACATTCAGAAATTAGTTGTGTTTCTGTATACAAATAGAGAAGGAATACAAAAGTACAGTACCTTTTAAAGTAGCACTCCAAAATATTAAATACCTGGGGATGAACCTGACCAAGCAGGTGAAAGACTTATATGCTGTGAACATATAAAACATTAATCCAGGAAATTAAAAAGGATTCAAAGAAATGGAAAAATATTCCATGCTCCTGGAGTAGAAGAATTAATATTTTAAAAATGGTCACAATACACAAAGCAATCTTCAGATTCAGTCCAATCCCCATTAAATACCCGTGACATCTTTCACAGAACCATAACAATCCAAAAATTTACATGTAGCCATAAAAGACGCAGAATTGCCAAAGCAATCATGAGAAACAAAAGCCAGGCAGGGTGCATAACTCTCCAAGACTTCAAGACAGTATTACAAAGCTACAGTGATAAAGACAGTGTGGTACTGGTACCAAAATGGAAAGCAGACCAATGGAACAGAATAAGGAACTCAGAAAAAAAACCCAGACACCTATGGCCAGTTAATCTTTGATGAAGGAGTCAAGAATATAAAATGGGAAAAAGACAGTCTCCTTGGCAAGTGGTGCTGGGAAAACTGGACAGCCACACACATGGTAATCAATGAACTTGAGCACACCCTCACACCATGCACAAGAATAAACTCAATATGGCTTAGACAAACATAAGACAGGACACCATCAAACTCCCAGAAGAGAACGTAGGTAAAATATTCTCTGACATCAACGTTACAAATGTTTTCTCAGGTCAGTCTCCCAAGGCAACAGAAATAGAAGAAAAATAAATGGATGGGACCTAATCAAACTGACAAGTTTTGCATAGCAAAGGAAACCATAAAAGAAAATAAAAAAAGATGACTTACAGAATGGGAGAAAATAGTTTCAAACTATGGAGCTGACAAGGGCTTAATCTTTAAAATATACAAACAACTTATACAACTCAAGAGCAAAAAAGCCAGCAACCCAACTGAAAAATGGGTAAAAGACCTGAAGCAGTATTTCTCCAAAGAAGATATACAGATGGCCAACAAGCACATGATAAAATGCTCAACATCACTGATTGTTAGAGAAATGTAAACCAAATCTACTATGAGGTACCACCTCACCTGTGTCAGAATGGCCATTATTCATAAGTCCACAGAAAACAAATACTGGAGAGGTTGTGGAGTAAAGGGAACACTCCTGCACTCTTGGTGGGAAAGTAAATTGGTTCAACCACTATGGAAAACAGAATGGAGGTACCTTAGAAAACTATACATAGAACTACCATATGACACAGCAATTCTACTCTTGTGCGTATATACAAAAAAAGCTTTCATTGAAAAAGATACATGCACCCCTGTGTTCCTTGCAGTACTATTCACAATAGCCAAGCTATGGAAACAACCTAAATGTCCATTGACAGATGAATGGATTAAGAAGATGTGGTATATATACACAAAGGAATACTACTCAGCCATAAAAAAAAACAAAAACAAAATAATGCCATTTTCAGCATCATGGTTGGAACTAGAGACTCTCATACTAAGTGAAGTAAGTCAGAAAGAAAGACAAATACCATACGGTATTACATATCTGGAATCTAATATATGGCACAAATAAATCTTTCCACAGAAAAGAAACTCATCGACTTGGAGAAGAGACTTCTGGTTGCCAAGGAGGATGGTGAGGGATGGGGATGGACTGGGAATCTGGGGAGAATAGATATAAACTATTGCATTTGGAGTGGATAAGCAATGAGATCCTGCTGTATAGCAGTGGTAACTATATCTAGTCACTTGTGATGGAGCATGATGGAGGATAATGTGAGAAAAATTATGTATATATGTATGTGTGACTGAGTCATTTTGCTGTCCAGTAGAAGTTGACAATACACTGTAAACTCTAATGGAAAAAATAAAAATAATTTTAAGAAAATAAAATAATAAGAAAATGAGGGACATGAAGCATTGTGAAGAATAAAAGATTGGCATTACTTTGAGATTTAGGAAGAGACTGATTGCTCTGTTTTATGGAGGGGCTGTGAGTATAAGAGAGATGAAAATGACAGTGCCATGTAAGATTGTTCTAGAGGGTACATCTTTGTATTATTTTATGGGCAGAGACAAGGTTACACAACCTTGTATATTGATGAAAGATTTGTACAGAAAGTCTTCCAAATATCCATGGGCTTCCTCCTGATAACAATGGACTGAGTATGTTTATATGTTTTATTTCTCTCCTTTCCCCCTCTCAAATATCCAACCTTATCTTCATTTAAAATGCCATGAAGCGGAGTTACCTTCATGGCTCAGTGGTTAATGAATCCGACTAAGAACCATGAGGTTGCGGGTTTGATCCCTGGACTTGCTCAGTGGGTTAAGGATCCGATGTTGCCGTGAGCTGTGGTGGAGGCTGCAGACGCGGCTTGGATCCCGTGTTGCTGTGGCTGTGGCGAAGGCCGGCAGCTACAGCTCCAATTAGACCCCTAGCCTGGGAACCTCCATATGCCATGGGTGCGGCTCTACATAAAAGGCAAAAAGACAAAAAAATAATAATAAATAAATAAATAATAAATAAATAAATAAATAAAATAAAATGCCATGAGGCCACCAGGAGAGGCAGATGTCAAAACAGGCAATGAGCATTGACTAACCAAATACAATCATCTAACAGTATGGTAGGTGATTAGTGTGTCAGAGTTACATGTATGATATTTAAATGAAAAATCTGGAGTTCCTGTTGAGGCACAATACAATCAGCCATGTCTCTGCAGCACCAGGTTGTAGGTTCAATCTCTGGCCTAGCACAGTAGGTCAAGGGTCTGGCATTGCCATGTAGGTCACAACTGTGGCTCGGTTCTGATCCCTAGCATAGGAACTCTATATGCTGAGGGGCAGCCAAAGAAGGAAAATAAAAGAAAAGGAAAAGGAAAAAATAAATCAGCAGTAGTCAGAAGGTATAAATTACTATAAACCAGGTATTTTATATCAATTTTCTTTGATTCTTATAATAATGATTAAAATACAGTAGAAAATTGACAGAACACTGTAAACCAACCAGCTTTAATGGAAAAAATAAAAATTATTATAGAAAAATGTAGGATTAATATACCAAATTTTATAGATATGCTCAGAGAGTCTAAGTAACCTGCTTAAGGTCACACAAACAATGAGCTTTAGGTTTTAAATTCATCTCTGTTTTTTAACAATATTTATGTGTGTTCCATTTCTCCTTACTGGCTTACCACTTTATGTAAATTATTCTATCAATCACATATTTAGTATTCAAGCTTCTTGGTATTTAACAAACTTATAAAACATCTGCAATATCATTCAATTCTTATATAAATGCCATGTATTTCAGCATTTGAAATTATGTCCCAGAATTTATAGAAGTCATTTAACACATTACTTTCCAAAATATATACTAGATTTTTCATAATTCAAACTAATGCTTTCCATTAAAAAAAAATACTGTTATAGGCAATGAAAAGAATTAGCATTTGTCATTCAAAGCTAACATGCTAAATATAAAATAGACCTCATAAAATCACAATCAGATGGAGAATACAGTTTTTGTGGATATAACTGAGGAACACAGCAATGATTAAACCACATATAATCCTGTAAATCATCTAGTTTTATGACTTTCCTGATGTTTTAATCACATGCATGTAGCCAATTACATATAAGTCACAATCCTAATTTTCAAAGCTAACACTTTTCTATCTATATTACTAGACTCACATTTTAAAATTTAGGATTAGACCTTCATTAATACTGAATTCACATGTGAGAATGGAATTTTTTTTCTCACATTGCCTTACTTGTCTAGTACTTAACCAATTGAGCTGAGGGGTGTATGTAAGACTGGGTAAATTATCAAAAGAAATGATACCCCAGATATCTGGCTTTGAGAAAAGTTTTGAATTTATTTTAGTTATCTGTTCTCCTGATTATAATTATTATTTAATATAAAAATTAAAAACTAGAGTGACAGTATTACCTCTTCTCTTCCTATTTGGATGCCTTTTATTTCTTTTGTGTGTCTGATTGCTGTAGCTAGGACTTCCAGTATTATGTTGAATAAGAGTGGTGAGAGTGGGCATCCTCGTCTTGTTCCAAATTTTAGTGGGAAAACTTTCAGCTTTTCTCCATTGAGTATTCTTGGAAAAAGACAGTCTGCTCAGTAAGTATTGCTGGGAAACTTGGACAGCTGCATTCAAATCAGTGAAACTACGACACACTCTCACACCATGCACAAAAATAAACTCAAAATTGCTTAAAGACTTAAATATAAGACAAGACACCATTAAACTCCTACAAGAAAACATTGGCAAAACATTCTCTGACATCAACCTTACAAATGTTTTCTCAGGTCAGTCTCCCAAAGCAACAGAAATAAAAGCAAAGATAAACAAACAGGACCTAATCAAGTTGACAAGATTTTGCACAGCAAAGGAAACCAAAAAGAAAACAAGAAGACAACTTACAGAATGAGAGGAATATAGTGTCAAATGTTTCAACTGACAAAGGCTTAATCTCTAAAACATACAAACGACTTACACAACTCAACAGCAAAAAAGCCAACCACCTAACTGAAAAATGGGCAAAAGACCTAAATAGACAGTTCTCCAAAGAAGATATGCAGATGGCCAACAAGCACATGAAAAAATGCTCAACATCACTGACGATTAGAGAACTGCAAATAAAACTGCCACAAGATACCACCTCACACCAATCAGAATGGCCATCATTAACAAGTGCACAAACAACAGATGTTGGAGGGGATGTGGAGAAAAGGTAACCCTCCTGCACTCTTGGTGGGAATGTAAGTTGGTACCACCACTGTGGAAAACAGTATGGAGACACCTTAGAAAACTATAAATAGAACTACCGTATGACCCAGAAATCCCACTGTAGTGCATATATCTGGACAAAAATCTCCTTGAAAAAGACACTTGCACAGGCATGTTCACTGCAGCATTATTCACAATAGCCAAGACATGGAAACAGCCCAAATGTCCATCGACAATAATAGGATTAGGAAGATGTGGTATATATACATGATTGAATACTATTCAGCCATAAAAAGGAAAAAAATAATTCCATTTGCAGCAACATGGATGGAATTAGAGACCCTCATACTGAGTGAAGTAAGTCAGAAGGAGCAAGCAAATACCGTATGGTATCACTTATATCTGGAATCTAATATAAGGCACAAATGAACCTTTCTACAGAAAAGAAAATCACAAACTTGGAGAACAGACTTTTGGCTGCTGAGGGGATGGGGGAGGGAGTGGGATGGTATGGGAATCTGGAGTGAACAGTTGTAGAATATTGCTTCTGGTATGAAAAAGCAAGGGGATCTGGCTGTATGTATGCTACTGGGAACTATGTCTAATCACTTGTGATGAATCCGTATTTGTATGTGTAACTGGGTCACCATGCTGTGCAGCTATAAAATTGACAGAAACCTGTAAACCAGTTATAATGGAAAAATAAATAAATAAAATAAAATAGAATAATTAAAAACTAAAAAAATGAAAGAAAAACACCTATAATCCTGTTCCCAAAGATAATTTTTCATGTAATTTTTACCTATGCATCTTAATGTGCAATACCACTTTTATAGATGTATGTAATCATACTGTTCTAAAAACTTTGTCTCAGAATTCCAAAAGATTAAATTACGGAATTGGATCTCAGCACCAGTGGAGATTGGAACATTTAACTAGATGTGGGCTTATTGTGGAGGTAGAAAAATTACTAATTACTTGCTAGGATAAGGAAAAGAAAGGAATTAAATATAAACCTCAGGTTTCTGCTTTAACCAAGCGTGTTTATGGTACTTACCGGGAAGAGGAAGTATGAATTAGGTGGTGGAAATAGGAGCTAGAATGGAAATTGAAATATCAAATGAGAAGAAATGTTTATGGCAGAAAATACAATTTTAGGGCTCAGAGAAGAGAAATAGATTCAACATGTGAATTTGGTAATCATCTATTTTGAATGGCATGAAAACATAAAAAATGAATAATATTAACTTGGCCAAGAATGTAGAATAAAGAAGTGCAATTGGCTAAAACAAACAAGCAAAACCCCCACTAAGAATTTTGGGCTGGTGAAAAAGAATAAAAATTGGAAGAGAATGTTTTCACTAAAGTAAGAAAAGAAAAAGTGTGTTTCAATCAGGGCCTTTGATTGCTGTCCATCACTCATGTGAAGGAGAACAAACTAGTCTGGATCATATTTAACAACTCAGCACTCATAATTAATGTCCAATACATAAAGTTTCATTGTGGTGGACCCTATGTTGGCATGATTGAAGAATGAATGCAGTTTTATTTTTAGTCACATTATAAATTGGATATCCCCAAACTTTCTCTTTCCTTATGCCTATGAAGGAAAGGTCTTCAGCTATAGGTGGTTCTGAGGGTGCCTGGTGTGTGAAGTGCTATGGTCTGATTTGCTTGAGGAGTATGCAGCAGCCTTTTTTCCTGCAGCTCCATCAACTGAGGTCAGCACTGGTGAAGACTGCAAGGATCCTCAGAGGCCAAGGTTGTGGACTAGGACTGTTGGGCTTACTGATGGCAAAAACTGCCAGGGTACTGCAATCTCTCTTTCTCCTATAGGAAAACTCATGGCTAGGGTTTCCTTGTTGACACCTAGCATACTAGTCATGGCTGTGGCATGGGTGTTGGAGGCATGGACATCTGTTGAATGGCCATAGAGCCAGAATGAAGAGAGATGATGGTGACCTGCGGAGAAGTTGCAGAGCCAAGATCTAGAGAACACCTGTGCATGGAGCTACAACATCTCTGGGGTCCAGGGTGTGGGTGTTCTCACTAGAGTTCTGACTCCAGTGACCTATACAGGCCCTGACACGCCACTGTGGAGCCTGAGTCTGCACAGCATGAATGTGGCCTCAAGATTCTAAAAATCTCATCTGTACCATTTCTATGTTATGGAAGGTAGCATGTATACCAATGTTGATGATTTTCTTGGATACTGACATCTTCAGGGGGCCACTAATCTGTCTTCAAGCTATTTTCTTTAGTTTGCCATAATCTTATGTGGAATCATATGTGTAATTATTATTTGTGGTTTTCTTTATTCTTACTGTTGTTGACTAAAATGATATCTAGGTTACAGTGGGCTGATGTAATGTTAGACAATCTTCTCTTATTTTCTATTACATAGATGATGTACACATTGAAATGATATGTTTCTTTAAAGTTTCTGGAAAATAAAACCTAAAGTAAAATTGTTTTGGTGAGATGATACTATTATGAAAATATTTTTGATTTTCTATTATTTCAGGCTTTATATTTATTCTGCCCCTACATTTCTGTTTTACTAAACACATTTTTTCCCAGGAATTCATACATTTTATCAACTTTTAGAACTTAAGTTTAGAATTTTTTCATTGTGGTAACTTATCTTTCTAGTAATTGGCATATTTCTAGTTATGTGCCCTTTCTCATTATTTTTCTATTAATCAGCATATTTCTAGTTATGTGTCCTCTTTCATTACTTATTTATTTATTATTTTATTCCTAATAAATGTTGTCACTGTTATTTACCAGTCTTTCAAATATCCACTTTTTAACTTTGTTCATTATATTGTATACTTTTTGTTGTCTTCAGTTTTGCTCATATTTATAATATATATGATTTTTGATTTCTGGGGACTTATACTGTATTTTTAAAATCTCTGTCCAAACATTTACCTTATTAATTTTCTGTCTGTGTTCCTTTTAAATATAAACTTTGAATTGTACAAATTCCCAAGTTACATTTAATTGTGTGTCATATTTATTTCACTTATCTGAAAACTATAACTTTTATTTCTCTTATTTCTTTTTCTTTTTATGATGCTAACTGCCACATATGGAAATTTCTAGGCTGGGGCTCAGAAGAGACCTGCATCTGAGGCCTATGCCACAGCCACAGCAACACACTAATCTGAGCTACATCTACAAACTATGTTGTAACTTATAGCAATGCTGGATCTATAACCCACTGGGTGAGGACAGGATTCAAGCCTGGATCCTCATGGAGACCACTTTGGGTCCTTAACCTGCTGAGCCACAATGAAAACTCCAGTACCTCTTATTTTATTTAATTTTACTTTATTTATTTTATTTTTTATTACTTAATGACTTCTATTACATTTATAGGTGTACAACAATTATCACAACCAAATTTAATACCATTTACATCCCAAACCCTCAGTGCATCCACACCCCACAAACCTGTCTCATTTGGAAACCATAAGTTTTTCAAAGTCTGTGAGTAACTGTTCTGAAAAGGAGTTCATTGTGTCCTTTTTTTTTTAGATTCCACACGTAAGTGCTAGCATTTGATGTTGCTGTCTCATTTGTCTGACTGACTTCACTCAGCATGATATTTTTTAGGTCCATCCACATGGCTGCAAATGACATTATTTCTTTCCTTTTAATGGCTGAGTAATATTCCATTGTGTATATGTACCACATCTTCTTTATTCACTCCTCTGTTGATAAAAATTTAGGTTGTTTCCGTGTCTTCACTATTGTACAGAATGCTGCAATGAACATGGGAGAACATGTGTCTTTTCGAGTCATGGTTTTCTCTGGATAGATGCCCAGGAGTGGGAATGCTGGATCAAATGGTTATTCTACTTTTAGTTTTCTGAGGAATCTCTGCATTGTTTTCCACAGTGATTGCACCAATCTACATTCTCACCAACAGTGTAATAGGGTTCCTTTTTCTCCACACCCTCTCCAGCACTTATTGTTTGTAGACTTCTTGATGATGGCCATTCTGGCCAGTGTAAGTTGGTATCTCATAGTGGTTCTGATTTGCATTTCTCTAATAATGAGTGATGTTGAACATCTTTTCATGTGTTTTTTGGGCATCTGAATGTCTTCTTTGGAGAATTGTCTGTTTATATCTTCTGACCATTTTTTGATAGTGTTGTTGTTTTTTTTTTCTGGTATTGAGCTGTAGGAGGTGTTTATGAATTTTGGAAATTAAACCCTTGTCAGTTGATTCATTTGCAAATATATCGTCCCATTCTGCGGGCTGTCTTTTCATTTTGTTTAAGGTTTCCTTTGCTGTGCAGAAACTTTTAAGTGTAGTTAAGTCCCATTTGTCTATTTTTGTTTTTATTGTCAATACTCTAAGAGGTGGAGCTGAGAAGATGTTGCTGTTGTTTGTGTCGGAGAGTGTTTGGCCTACATTTTCCTCTAAGAGTTTTATAGTACCTTGTCTAATACCTAGATCTTTAATCCACCTTGAGTTTATTTTTGTGTACAGGCATTAGGAAGTGTTATAATTTCATTCTTTTATATATTGCTGTCCAGTTTTACCAGCACCATTTATTGAGCACATTGTCTTTTCTCCATGGTATATTCTTGCCTCCTCATAGATTAGTTGACTGTAGGTGCGTGGGTTTAATTCTGGGCTTTCTATCCTGTTCCACTGATCTATATTTCTGTCATTGTGCCAGCACCATATGGTTTAAATGACTGTAGCTTTGTTGTGTAGTCTGAAGTCAGGGAGCCTGTTTCCTCCAGCTCCATTTTTCTTTTTCAGGATGGCTTCAGATATTCTGGGTCTTTTGTTCTTCCAAACAAGCTTTAAAATATCTTATTCTTCTGTGAAAAATGTCCTTGGTAACTTGATAGGGGTTTCATTGAATCTGTAGATTGCCTTGGGTAGTATAGTCATTTTGATAATATTGAATCTTCCAATCCAAGAGCATGGTATATCTTTCCACCTGTTTGTATCGTCCTC
>PVHT020001179.1:6368988-6380507 GCA_004024745.2 Catagonus wagneri
TCCCAGCTCGTTTCCTTTTGCTTCTTTTTCTCTTCTTCTTCTTTCTTATTCCCTGTTTCTGTAATGTTTTTCTTGCTCTGTTATAATCTTGAGTTCTTTTGTCAGTTTCTCACAAATTTTCTGTGTGAATAGTTCCACATGTATTTTCAATGTATTTGTGGGAGTAGGTAAGCCTTACTGTTCTGCTACTCTGCCATCTTAGACCAACCCTGCTAACTATTGATACTATTTATTGCCACTTTAAACCTTGTTTTCCCACTGTCTTTGTATTTCTTCTTTGTTACTTTCTTTTCCTTTTTATTTTTCCGTGTGTGTGTGTGTGTGTGTGTGTGTATGTGTGTGTTTGTGTGTGTGTGCGTGTGTGTGTGTGTGTGTGTGAATCTATTGCATGTTTTTGATTTATGGCTATCCTCTTTTTCAAGTATGTTAACCCCTTCCTATCTCTACTTGCTTTAGACTGTAGTCGTATAGGCCCAAACACATTCTTAAAAAAAAATATTTATTTTACTACTCGCCTTCCCACATTTTATGATTTTGATAACCTCTTTTACATCTTCATGTTTATTTTTTTGTTCTTCATTGAGGTTGTCACAGCTTTCACAACTTTTTAGTCTGTATACTGGCTCATTTAAGTGATTTACCTTCCTATTGTGATTTTACTCTTTCCTAGAGATTCCTGCTTCTTTTCCACTTAGAGAAAAAATTTTGATATTTCTTATACGATAGGTTTAGTATTGCTGTATTTTAGTTTTTGCTTTTCTAGGAAATTCCTATGTGTGTGTGTGTGTGTGTGTGTGTGTGTGTGTGTTTGGTTCTTTATTTTTTATTTTTTCTTAATTTTTACATTATAGATGGTTTACAGATTTTTGTCCATTTTCCAACTGCACAGCATGGTGACCTGGTTACACATACATATATGGATTCATCAAAAGTTATTAGACATAGTTCCCAGTGCAATACAGCCGGATCTCCTTGCTTTTGCATCCCAGAGGCAATAGTCTACAACTGTTAACTCCAGACTCCCATACCATCCCACTCCCTTCCCCACCCCCTTGGCAACTACAAGTCTGTTCTCCAAGTTCATGATTTTCTTTTCTGTAGAAAGGTTCATTTGTGCAGTATATTAGATTCCAGATATAAGTGATATCATGTGGTATTTAACTTTCTCTAGGAAATTCTTTGTCTCTCCTTCTTTTCTAAATAATAATATTGTTGGGTAGAATATTAAGGTTGCAGATTTTTCTTTTTCAGGACTTTGAATAAATCTTACCACTCCCTTCTGGTTTGAAATGTTTCTGTAGAAAAATCAGCTGACGGCTTTATGGGGGTTCCCTTGTAATTAACCTTTTGTTTTTCTCTTGCTGCCTTTAGAATTATCTCTTTAACTTTTGTCATATTAATTATAATATATCATGGTGTGAGTCTAGTTTCATTTGTTTCATCTTGTTTGGAACTTTCTGGGCTTCTTGTACTTGGACATTTGTTTCCTTCTTAAGATTTGGGAATTTTTCAGCCATAATTTCTTCAAATACATTTTTGATCCTCTTTTTATTCTTTCTTCTCCTTCTGGGATGTTTATTGTGCATAGATTGGCATGCTTTATATTATTCCATGTCTTTTATATTGCTTTTTGGGATTTGTCTGATGTTCAGATTGGGTGATGTCCATTATTCTATCTTCTAGAACACTTGTTTATTCTTCTCCAATATTCAGTCCGACACTTATTGCCTTTAGTTCAGCTTTCATCTAAGCAAATAAGTTTTATAATTTTTCTTGGGTCTTCTTTATAGTTTCCAACTCCTTTTTACAGCAATCTGCATTTCTATTCAATAGCCTTTCTTAATTACTTCAGTATATTCATTATCATCTTTTTGAACCTGCTGTCCATTAGATTGAAGAGGTCCATTTCCTTGTTTGCTCTTTAAGGAGAATTCCCTTGATCTTTTAATTAAAAAATGGTTCCTCTGCTCATTTTTATTGTATCTATTTTACTCTATGAGTTTAGGGGAAACAATTATCTATTGTGGTCTTGGAGGGCTATTTTTACATGGGGGGTGCCCCTAGGTAACCTGCATGGGTTTAATATTTTTGGTGCAAGAGATGTTTTTATTATGGATGCCTACCATGTCTTTCCTCAGTGTGTACTGGCCATTATCCTCTTGATAGGGGGTGTGACTCTTTTTGTGGTAACCACAGCATGTGCTGGATGTTTTGTGGGGCCTCTCCTTTTCTATGAGTTTGTCAAAACACTGTTGGGGTAAGGTCTGCTCCTTCTTGGAATAGAATCTTCTAGATAAGTTTCTGAGATGTGGTATAAGGTAAGCAGGATGAGAGCACTCTCACTGAGAGAGGAATCATTGAGTATTCCTCCACTGGAGCTATCCACTAAGGGGTGCACTCTGTGGTGTCAGCTGCCACCCACTGTGTGGCCTCCAAAGTACTTGGTTGTTAGCACTGCCCTTGGTCCCACCTCAACAGCGGAAATGCCAGCAATTGGACCTGGTGGCCCCTCAGGTGTTTTCACAAAGCCATCAATGAAAATTCACTGAAGTCAGCTACCAGGACCACTGAAGCTGCACAACTGAACTTACCGCAGAAGCTATGGAAGCTGCCCAGTCACCCAGCTCAGCCTCTGCATGCATCTTCCCATAAAGTCCACAGCTGCATCCATTGTCCACTTGGATGTCCTGAAGGTGCTGAGTTTGCAAAATTGGCAATGGTAATGTAAATCCATGGATGACATGGATTTCAGCCTTGCCTCCTAGGTCGTGCTGCCCCTGGAGATCAGACCTGATTTTAGCCCCACCCCCACCTCTGTGTGTGGGAAACCCACTGACGTTTTCACATTCCTAGAGCTCCAAGAGGTGGTATCAAGCTATCTGAGAATGAAGAGAGGAAAAGGCTGCTATAGCAAGCCTTACCTTTCACTTAACTCATGCACACATTAACAGTGGGGTTTCAAATAGTGGTGCTATACTCACTGTAAGCACAGCCAAAAGTGAGGCTGCTATGGCAGGCAGTGTCACTCCATTTGTGTGCCCCTTAACAACAATGCTTTCCTTTTATGGCAGACCTAGGCTTCTTCTGTATGTAACCCTGGTTGTGGCCCATACCACAGTCCAGCCCCATCAGGCCATCTCTGCACAGCCAATCCCAATATTCTCCCTGGGTCTATGCTCTAAAGCTCAAGTTTCATCATCTAGCACCTGCACATGTCAGCAGGCATGTGTCTCAGGCTGCAGAATGCAGCAAGGTGGCATGGACTACTTATGCAGGTCTCTCTCTGTTCTGCTTGCTGCAAATCAGTTATTGTGCTTTCCTCCAAGCCTCTGAAACTCCCTTTCTATTCTGGCTGATCTTCCTGCTAGTGAGGGGCCTTCCCCAGGTATGGGAACCTTACCTCTTTCATGGTTCCTTTCTGGGGCAGATGTCCTGCCCCACTTCCTTTTTTTTTTCCTTCTGTCCTACCCAATTATGTGCAGATTTATTGTGCACATTTTAGGTGTCTGAGATCTTCTGGCAATGTTCAGCAGGTATTCTGTGAGAGCTGTTCATGTGTAGTTGTGTTTTTGATGTATTTGTGGGAGGTGAGCTCCACATCCTTCTATTCTACCATCTCAATCAGGGATTCCAAGGAATTTTTGAGTTAGGGTAATGAAGGAAAAGTAAGTGTTGTGCGGTGTAGAAACATGAAAATATTCAAAGTAAAACAAAATAGCAAGCAAAAGATATTAAGCACTAAAACTGCCTCACATGGCTCATATCTGTATGAACTCAAAGAAAATAAGGAGATGCCATTTCAGCCTCATTACACTGAGAAAATGAAAAAGCCTTATAAGTAAGAATATGAACAAACTCCTTGTATATGAGTGCTACCGATTTGGAAGTATCTAGTAAAACTGAAGAATACCCTGTTATCCAGAAATAATCTAAAAGTTCATGTGTGCACAGGAAGAAATATAGAAGGCTGCTTATTGTACATAATTTGTAATACTGAAAAATTGGAAATAACTTATATGTTCATCAAGAGCAGAATGGAAAATAAATTGTACTAAATCCATATTGTGGAATATTAATCAGCAGATAAATACCTAAAACCCTACCAACATAAATAAATTTCAGAAACATGAACAGAAAAAAAGAAGAAGAAAAACACAAGCTGTAGAGTATGCATCACAGGACATTATATCAATAAAGATTCATATCATAGAAATAGTGCTTTAAATTATTTAATGGATGCATATATACAAATATAGTAAAAGTGTAAAGTAAAAAGTTTGCACCCTTCAATTGCAAAATTTTTCTTTGTGTCCTCTTCCTTTCTGTTCCCATACTTCTAAGGTGGGAGCTACTATGGTTTCATATATACAAAATTGTTGTGGCTCTCCCTTTTCCTGCCTTCAGGAACACCATGTTAAATTTCTTTTGAGATATGTGGCATGCTATTTTTTTTTCCTAACTAGACCCTGACTGATTAATCAAAATTACTGCAATGTCATTTTTCAGGATGAGAAAACTGAGCTTTGGAGAGCAGAAATAACTTGCATTACAAGGTCAAAACGAATTTTCTAGAACTCAGGCCTCCTACAGGCAGTCCACCATCAATAGGGATGCTCATAACTAAGGAATCCTAGAAATAGAAGGGCCCTCAATGATCCTAGCATTTAGTGCAAAGTTTGGCAGAACTTTTCTGTACAAAAACAGGCCTTGTTTGGGATTTGGCCTGTGGGTTCTCAGACCACAATTTTTCATCTTTAGTATAGCAGTTCACAAAGGTTGCTATGCATCAGCATCATTTAAAGGGCTTGCTAGAAACACATGTTTCTGGGTCCCACTCCAAGAGCTTCTGATTCAGCAGTTCTGGGGACCTGAGAATTTATATTTCCAACAAGTTCCCAGGTGTTACTGATGATGCTGGTCCAGAGATGATACTTGAGGACACTGCTATGATTCACTTCTTTATTTTTATACATCGAACAGAATAATATCAGATATATTGATTCAATTTCCTACATGAGGTTATAGAGCCAGGAAGTGAGGAAATTAGAGCTTCAATCAAAATTTTATTTATTCTAGAAGTATGTATGAAGTTCCAGCTATATCCTGGGTGCTGTGTTAGGTTCTGTATATAAAAAGATGAATATCACATGAGCTAGAAGTCTAGTGGAAGATATGAGAGATGATATCTGATACAGTATGTATGACTCTTGGGGAGCATAAAAGGCAGTGGGATCTTAATGAAGAAACACCTGCTTCTCAAGGCATCCTGAAGGATAAGTAGTAACAACCAGTCAAAATAAGCAGGTGGGTGAAGGAAATACTAGGCAGGGGGAACAATTTGTGTGAGGCATGTGAGAAGCAAAATAGTATCATGCTTATCAGTAGGATTTTTGGCTCTGACTTACTAACTGGGAGCTTGGGTACATTACTTAACCTCTAACTTTCAGTATCCTCTTCCAAAAATAGAGACACTGAAAGAACCCACATCACAGGGTTGACATGTGGATTATATAAGATAATGAATTTAAAGTGTTTGGCATAATGCCTGAAACATAATTAGCCTTTAATAAACATGAGCAATCATTACCATAGTGCAGCAGTGTGTCAGAGAACAATGAATTCATAGTCATGAATAGATTTGGAATATGAAGGGTAGATGCATTTACAAAGGCAGGAAAGACTGGAAAATGAAGGACTCTGCAGCAGCACCTTTTTATGTGAAGTAGCCAGTGAGGAATTTAGGCAAAAGAGTGACATGCTAAAGTCTGCACTATAACTGGAAGAAGGGAGGTGATGCAGCAATTGAAGAGGTGGGAGCAGATTTTAAAGAAAAAATAATGAGGTCAGTTTGGGAAATAGGTGAAATATCTATATGAAACTGTCTAGAACTCAAAAGAATTATTTCAGTTAGGGAAATTTAGGATCCCTCAGTTGGCAACTGAATTCATAGAAGTGAATTCAATGACACAGTGATATTATGTAGAGAGAGAGAAAACAGTCCACAACAATATGTATGGTATCAACATTGAGAAGCAGGAGAGAAGACTCATGAGATACTATCCTAGTAGCTAAAACAGAAGAATTTCAAGAGATACAATCAAAAATACAGTATACTCCAGAGATCAAGTAAGATAAAAAACATTGTGTGACACCTGGATTTAAAACCAGGAAATGTAATTCTAAAGCCTGCTTTATATTTGGTAGACTGCATTACATTTTATAAAGAACTACAGATTTGCATGTAAAAAGGGAAATGAAGAGTCATGTTTTCCCATAAATAAACAAAACTCTATTCCTAACATTACCTTAAGAATAATGATTGAGGGAGGTGGATCAAGACAGTGAAGGAGTAAGATGTCACACTCATCACCTTCTCCCACAAACACATAAAAAAAAATCTATATGTAAAACTATTCTCACAGAACATCTATTGAATGCTGACAGAAGAACTTAAACGTCCAAAAAGTGAAAGAAATACTTGACATAACTGGGTAGAACAAAAGAAAAAGAGCAAAAGAGAAAAAAGGAATCAGGAGAGAACAAGTACTCCTGAGAGGGAGCTGTGAAGGAGAAAAGGAACCCACACCTTGGGAAGCCACCAAACAAAACTGGAGATCAGCCAAAATGGAGGGACCTCAAAGTCACCAAGAAAAGTGCAGCAGCTGGTCTGAGGACAAAGTAGAGTGAAAGCTGCACAGAATATCTGCACCACTGCCCCAGACGCCACAGCCTGAGGAGCTTGAGCTGGACTCTGCAGGTCAGTCCTTGGGAGAGGACTAGGGTTGGCTGTGTGGGGACAGCCTGCGGGGCTAAGGAGTAGCGTGCCATGGGTAGGGAAGCAGTGTGCTATGGGCTAGGGAGTGGAACTTCATGTCAGAGGAACCTGGGAGAAGGTATGGGCCTGCAGGAGAAGCAAGGTGCCATTGTTGGGGAGGGTGAGAGGAGGAGGGTTGGATGACCATAGGAATCTCCTGACCAATGCGAACATGGGCTCTCAGAGGGTGAAGCACCTCTGGTGCAGGATACGGGTGGCAAGAAGCTACTTACTCTGGCTAAAGGAGATCTGGCACTTTCTGTGTGTGCTACAGGTGGCCAGGAACCTCTTGTGTGGGCTAAGGGCACCATGAGGCTAAGCACGATGTGGCGCCTCTTGTGTGATCTATAGGCAGCAGGAACGGACCATGGAGGTCATTTGGGACAGAGGCCAGAGGGAAGTGTGGTCTGCCACCACTGGGGGCCTGTTAGTGAGCTTCACCTGTGGCTCCAGTTACCTCAGGTGCTGCCCCCCCCAAAAAAAAAAGAGGTCACTGCAGCAAGCACCACAGGTTGCTACTCTCACTCTCCTAGGAACACACCCACCCTGCAGCTGCCACAGCCAAATGCTCTAAGCAGCACCCAGATGCATGATCACTGTCCTTTTCCAAGACCCTACAACTAGGAGCAACAGGTGCAGAACCTCCTGTGTGGGCTAAGAGGGACAAGGTGCTTGTTGCATGGTCTGCAGGCAGTGGGGGCAAACCACCACAGTTATCTCTGACTCCAGAGGTGGGTGTGGCCCACCACCACTAGGGGTCCATGAACAGATAACACTTGTGCTCCCAATCACCTCGAGTGTACCACAGAGGAGGGCACTGTGACCTAACAATACATGTTGTTGCTCTCAGAACCCTGAGAGCACACTGGACCTGTTGCTGCCACTATCAAATGCTCTGCACAGTGTCCACATGCTTGATCTCTATAACTTCCCAGGATCCTGCAACTAGGAGCAGCCTGTGAATCACTCCCTGTGTGGGCTAAGTGAGATGGAGTGCTTCTTGAATGGTCCTCAGTTGGTGGGGGCAAACCACTGCAGTAATCACTGTCTCCAAAGGTGGGCATAGCCTGCTACCACTAGGAATCACTGAACAGGTGCCACTTGAGGCTCCAATCACCTCAGAGGAGGGCATTGCATTCGAACACTGCCTGTTGTTGCTCTCACTCCCATGGGAATTCACACCCTTCTGCTGCCACTGCCAAATGCCCTGGACACCTTGTAAATCTGCCACCTTTCTGCAGATCCTGATTGCTGTTAAGAGCCCAGAAACCAGATACTGACTACTAGCCTTACCCATTGCCTCCTTCTTCCTGGAAACACATTCATTATCCTAGGGACAACAGCCTGCTCACACCAAAGAAAGAGACAGCAAATATTCAAACTCCCATGACAAAAATAAATACTAACCCCAACAAAATACAAAGGGGGGCTCTTGCATAGAAGTAGCCCTCCAATACAATAGTTTCACAGAAAAAGAAAAACATAAGCAAGATGAAGAAGCTCAGAAACCATTCCCAGTTAAAATAACAGAACTCACATGAAGCAGCAAGCAATGAAACAGACCTCAGCAATCTGGCAGACACAGAGTTCAAAAGGGAGGAAGTGAAAACACTGAATGAATTAAGGCTGAATATCAAGGAATTAAGAGCAGATATGAACAGTAATGCAAATTCCTTTAGAAAGGAACTATAAAATATAGGGAGGAACATAGAAAAATTAGAAAATTCATTTGCAGAGACGTGAACTAAGCTAAAGGCACTAAGGAGCAGAATGAATAATGAAGAGGAACAAATTAGTGACTTGGAAGATAGCATAATGGAAATCACCCAATCAGGACAGCAGACTGAAAACCAAATGAAAAAATCATGAAAGCAATATAACAGATCTATGGGATAATATAAAACAGGTCAATCTATGCATAATAGGAATTCCAGGAGGAGAAGAAAAAGAAAAGGGGATTGAAAATATATTTGAAGAAATTATAACTGAAGACTTTCCAAATCTAACAGAAAATGTTTTCCAGAAACCGGAAGCATATAGGGCTTCAAACAAGTTGAACGCAAATAGGCCCACACCAAGACATTTTATAATAAAAATGGCAAAGTTTAAGGATAAAGAGAGGGTTCTAAAGGTAGCAAGAGAAAAGCAAAAGCGTCAGTTATAAGGTAACACCCATTAGGCTATCAGCTGATTTCTCTACAGAAACACTGGAGTTCAGAAGGGAGTGGCAAGATATATTTAAATTTCTGAAAGAAAAAATTTTGCAATCTAGAATACTCTATCCAGCAAGAATATCATTTAAAAGAGAAGGGGAAATGAAGAATTTCTCCAAAAAACAAAAGCTGAAAGAGCAGAGCAATACTAAACCCATTCTAAAAGAAATATTGAAAGTGCTTCTCTAAATAAAAGAAATCACTTAAATAAGCCAGCACACAGATTGAAACATGAAGAGGTTTAAAAAAAAAAAAGACTTCAAAATTATAGAATGTGGGGAAGTAAAGTAAGAAAATATAGAATCTTTTTTTATTATTTTAATGATGTGTTTGAGCTTGTATGACTCTCAAGCTAAAGCAAGCAGATACAGGAAAAGGATAACATACTTAAAAAACAGGGCAACCACAAATCAAAACCAAATATTACGTTCACAAAAACTAAAAAAAAAGCACTCAAGTATAAAATAAATGGAAATGATCCAATCTAAAAAAGAAAGGAAGAAAGGAGAAACATAGACTCAACTGTCAAACAAGATTTAAAATGTCAATAAATGCATATCTATCAATAATTATCTTAAACGTCAATGGACTGAATGCTCCAATCAAAACACACAGAGTGGCAGATTGAATAAAAAAACAAAAACTTACACTCTGCTATCTACAAGAGACTGACCTTAGGGCTAGGATTGAAAGTGAGGGGATGGGAAAAGATATTGCCTGCCAACAGACAAGACAGAAAAGCAGGGGTTCTAATCCTCATATCAGACAAAATAGACTTTAAAATGAAGGCCATAAAGAAAGACAAAGAAGGACACTATCTAATGGTAACAGGATCCATTCAAGACGAGGATATTACAGTCATCAACATATATGCCCCAATATAGGAGCACCCAGATACCTACAGCAAATACAGACATAAAAGGAGAAATTGATGGGAATATAAATGTAGTAGGAAACTTTAATCTCCACTCACATCAATGCACAGATCCTCTAGACAGAAAATCAGTAAGGCAACAGAGATCCTAAATAACACAATAGAAAAGTATAGACTTAATCAACATTTTCAAGACATTACATCCCAAAAAAATGAGAATATACATTCTTCTCCAGTACACATGGAACGTTCTCAAAGAATGATCACATACTGGTTCACAAAGCTAACTTCAACAATTTAAAAGTATTGAAATTATTTAAAACATCTTTGATCACAGTGACATGAAACTAGAAATCAACCACAGGAAAAGAAATGAGAAAAAAACTGACTACATGGAGACTAACTATATACTATTAAAAAACTCATGGGTCAATGAAGAAATCAGGAGGAAATTAAAAAATACCTCGAGGAGTTCCCTTCGTGGCTCAGCGGTTCACAAACCCGACTAGAATCCATGAGGATGCGGGTTCAGTCTCTGGCCTCACTCAGTGTGTTAAGATCCAGTGTTGCTGGGAGCAGTGGTGTGGGTCAGAGACGCAGCTCAGATCCTGCATTGCCATGGCTGTAGTGTAGGCTGACAGCTACAGCTCCAATTTGACCCTAGCCTGGGAACTTCCATGTACTGCAGGTGAGGGCCTAAAAAGCTAAAAAAAAAAAAAAAGGTCTAGAGAAATGATAATGAGGATAAAACCACTAAAAATCTATGGGATGCCACAAAAGCAGTGCTCAGATGGAAATTCATAGTAATACATGCTTTCCTCAAAATGAAGAAAAATCTCAAATTGACAACGTAACATGCCACCTAAATGAATTAAAAAAAAAAGAATAACAACCAAAACCTAAAGTCAGCAGAAGGAAGGAAATCATAAAGTTCAAAGAGGAAATCAACAAAATGGAGATTCCAAAAACAATAGAAAAAGTCAATAAAACCAAGACCTGATTCTTTGAAAAGGTAAACAAAATTGACTGGCCTCTGGCCAGACTCACCAAGAAGAGGGGAGAAAAAATGAAAACAAACAAAATAAGAAATGAAAAAGGAGAAATCACAATGGATACTGCAGAAACACAGAAACCATGAAAGAATACTATGAACAATTGTATGCCAACAAATTTGACAACCTAGAAGAAATGGACAACTTTCCAGAGACTTACACCCTGCCAGAACTGAATGAAGAAGAAATAGAACAACTGAATAGACAGATCACTAGAAATGAAATTGAATATGTCATAAAAAAAAAACACTCCCTACAAATAAAAGTCCAGGACAAGATGGCTTTAAAGGCGATTTCTACCAAACTTACAAAGAGGAAGTTATACCCATCCTCCTTAAACTTTTTCAAAAGGTTGAAGTAGAAGGAACACTCCCCAAAAAATTCTACCATCACCCTAATACCAAAAGGAAAGATGCCACCAAAACAGAAAACTATAGGTAAATATCTTTGATGAATATAGACATAAAATTCTCAACAAAATTTTAGCCAGCCAAATCCAACAACATATGAAAAAAATCATAAAATATCAACAACTGGGATTCATCCCACGTTCACAAGGATGGTTC
>PVHT020001179.1:6402310-6436491 GCA_004024745.2 Catagonus wagneri
TGCTGCAGGTGTGGCCTTAAAAAAAAAAAAACTGTAAGATTTCATAAATTTCATATAGGGCCTATAAAAACTCTCAATGCCACCTCCTTTGCCCATATTTCTTCTATTAAAGTAAGAGCTATATTTTAATAAGGTTTTAACATAAAAGTAATGTCTGCTAATTATTTTAAAATTTAAAAAATGCAGAAATGTACAAAAAGAGAAAATAACTCTATTTCACAGAGATACACATTTTCTTATTTGCCAGTTTTCCTTCTTATTTATAGTTTATTACATAATTATGAATGAATAATAAAAGTTGAATAAAATTTATATTTAATATGAATTTTTGTATTAAAACTATAAAGTTAAAACAATATGCAGTGGATATTTTTCTTGTCAAAAAACTCAAAATTGGACTTCCCATCATGGCTCAGCAGAAACAAATCTGATTAGTATACATGAGTACATAGGTTCGATCCCTAGCCTTGCTCAGTGGGTTAAGGATACAGTGCTGTTGTGAGTTGTGGCGTAGATCACGGATGCAGCTCAGAAGTAGGGTTGCTGTGGCGTAGGCTAGTGGCTACAGCTCCAATTCTACTCCTAGCCTGGTGACCTCAATATGCCACGAGTGTGGCCCTTAAAAAAATAAAATAAAATAATTAAAAAAAAATTAAAAACCTCAAAATAATCTTGAATCCTACTTTGCTAAATTTGTTGATCAGTTTGAGAAGTTTCTGTGTGGAGTCCTAAGGTTTTCTACATACAGTATCATGTCATATGTACAGAGTTAAAATTCTAACTCTACTCTTCCAATTTGAATACTTTTTGTTTCTTTTGTTTGTTTGATTGCTGTGCCTAGGATTTCCAGTACTATGTTTCATAAAAGTGGTGAGAGCAGACATTCTCGTCTTGTTCCAGATTTTTGTGGGAACGCTTTCAGCTTTTTTCCATTGAGTATGATGCTGCTTGTGGGCTGTCATAAATGGCTTTTATTATGATAAGGTATGGTTCCTCTATACCCATTCTGGTAAGAGTTTTTATCATGAATGGATGTTGGACTTTGTCAAATGCATTTTCTGCCTATATTGAGATGATCATATCATTTTTAATTTTTCTCATTAGCATTCAGAAATCGGTTGCATTTCTGTATACTAGCAATGAAATATCAGAAAAAAAATATAATACAATACCTTTTAAAATCACACCCCCCAACATTAAATACCTAGGAACAAACCTGACCAAGGAGGTGAAAGATTATATGCTGAGAACTATTAAACATTAATCAAGTAAATTAAAGAGGATTCAAAGAAATAGAAAGGTATTCCATACTCCTGGAGTGGAAGAATTATTGTCATTAAGATGGCCATACTACCCAAAGCAATCTACAGATTCAATGCAGTTCCTATCAAATAATCCATGGCACCTTTCACAGAACTAGAATGAACAATCCAAAAACTTATATGGAACCATAAAAAGACCCAGAATTGCCAAGGCAATCCTGAGGAACAAAAACCATGCTAATTTTGACATGCTCATGAAACATTCAAGAGGAGGCAACATGTTGACAAGAGGTCTGGGGGATATATAACATTTTCTTCCTGACAACATTCAAATACTATTTAAAGCCACTGAGTGAATGGAATTATCTAAACAGAAAATATAGCTTACAAAACTGGGAAAAGCCAATATTTTAGGAGATGGGCAGTGATGAAAGGTGCTTCATTTACTATGACAACTCATTAGTGTAGGACGCTTTCTATAATGGGAAAAAGATAGTCTCTTCAGTAAGTGGTGCTGGGAAAACTGGACAGCTGAATGTAAATCAGTGAAACTAGAACACACCCTCACACCGTGCACAAAAATAAACTCAAAATGCTTTAAAGACATACATAAGACAAGACACCATCAAAATCATAGAGGAGAACACAGGTAGAACATTTTATGACATCAATAATGCAAATGTTTTCTCTGGTCAGTCTGCCAAGGCAATAGAAATAAAAATAAAAATGAGCCAATGGGACCTAAACAAACTTACAAGCTTTTCACACAGGAAAGGAAACCATACAACAAAACAAAACAAGACAAACAAGCAAAGAAACAAAAAATGGAAAGACAATCTATGGAAAAGGAGAAAATAATTGCAAATGATGCAAATGTCAAGGGCTTAATACCGGACTCTCCCCACACCAAAACCATATGTCCCACAGTTCACCAATTCATATTATGGACCTACCATTCACTGGGTTGCTCAAATTCCAAATTTAGGATTCACCCTTTACTGCTGTCTTTCCTTTCAGTACTTCAGTATGACCCGGCCACACTACCTCCAAAACATTTCCAGATCATTACACTTACCTCCATCTTCACGCCTGATTCTACAGTTCTAGCCACCATTATTTCTCACCTACACTTCCATAACAGTTGTTTTTTAATAATGATTTTTATTTTTTCCATTATAGCTGGTTTACAGTGTTCTGTCAGTTTTATACTGTACAGCAAGGCAACTCAGTCACACAAACATATATACATTCTTTTTCTCACATTATCATGCTTCATCATAAGCTACTAGACATAGTTCCCAGTGCTTCTGTAACAGTTTTCCAAGTTTTCCACATCCACTCTTGCCTTTTTCTACTCTGTTCTTCTCTATAATAGCTAAAATGATCATTTTTAAAAACATATCTTGCATGCAACTCCTGTGGTTAATGCTCTAATTGCTTATTACTGAATAAGATTTAAATCTCAATTCCTTACATGTCTACAAGGCACTTTATTTCCAGTTTCTCATTGTTTTTACATGCTGCTCGATACCTCAGTCCTTTCCCTGAATTTCTATATTTTCCTCCCATATTCCAAGCTCTTCCCTACCTCAAAGAATACCAATGCTTGTGCTCCATCTTGGTGCAACCTTCTTACCTTCCTGGTCAGTTGGCCAAACTCTACTTACTCTTCAGGGCCCACCTCAAATGACATTTTCCCAGTAAGGCCTTCTCACTCACACATCCTTCAGGGATTGTACTATTCTTTTTAAATATATATTTTAACTATGTGCTTATTTGGTTGAAATATGCATCCCCCACTAAATTTTAAGTTCTGAGAGGGCAAAACTATATTTATTCCAAAATATACACCAACCCACTCCCTAGTGTGTAGATTGAAATATATTTTTGACAGAAAGGAAAGGAAGAAGGAAGGAAGGCAGGAAGGGAGGAATGGAGAATTGAGGGATGGAGGGAGAGAGAGAAAGAAAGAGAAAGAGAGGGGCAGTCCCCAGCACTGATCTGTGGACATTGACTTTTGCTTCTCTGAACTGGTGAGCCATTGAAATAATAAGAGTGTTGGGCAGAAAGAACTAGTTTGGTTGGAAAAGAGGGTTTATTCCAGTATTGGTTAATTCTTGTTCAGGGTACATGTATTTACTTTATCTTCTACCTATGTTTTTCAGATAAAAGTACAGAAGTATATTAGAAAATGAATAAAGAAATACTTAACTCTGATAAATGTGAACATGTACTATTTGCAGGGTCAAGAATTTTCAGGAGTTTTCAGAAGATATCAAGCAGACAAGATCAGATTTAAAAAGAGAATAAATAAATAGACAAGCTCCTTACAGTAGTAACCGTCTTTCTTCCATTCCTGCAGTTCCTGGATCCCTAGAGAAAGGTCAAACCTACAGGCAAAAGTATAGAGAACAGGAGAATATCAAGCATAGGGTAATAATTCTATAGTACAGACTATGGAAGCATTGAGCTCTTTCCTTCCATTCCATATATTTATGCTAAGGTTAGATATGGCATTTGCTCCCACTCTTAAGCTATAAGAAGCCCTTTCCAATGAATCAGAAACCAACTATATGTGTGGGTGGTGGAGTGGGTGTGGTGCTCAGAATATGCCCTGGTTCAGAAAGAGAAGCTTGTCAAACCTAAGATACCTTCAGAACCACACAGCTAACAGAGATGAATTCTGCAGAGAAATGAAGTAAAACCACACACACCACTCCCTAAATAGAGACTTCCTTACTTGGAGATAGACATTCACCAACTTGCCTTTTTAACTTTACTCACATACCTTGTAAAGAAGATGGCCCATTACCATTCTCCATTTTTAAACCTCTCATTCAGGAGACTTGTTGCAGAAACTGATAGGTATAACTGCAGAAGAAACCACACTATTTAACAGTTACTAAATAACTGAGTCCTTTTATAGACAAAGGACAGCCAGATATGAAGAGACAGCCAAAGATAACCAGACATTTGAGGAAAATCAACAGCATGAAAAAGAAGAACCAAGACAAGCAAAGAGAGATAACATTGAAGACAAAGGAAAAATTTAAAAAAATCTAATTAGTATACTTATAGAGATGTTCTAGAAAGATAATTGTCTCTAAAACAAGAAAATGCACATAAAAATATAAATTAAAAGCAAAAGTAGATTTTAGAAACTAAAATATTATTACCAAGTTAACAAATTTAATAAAAGTCCTGTGTAAAAGAGTGGAAGATCCTGAAGTCCAAAGTAGAAATATGAAAGATAAGTAAAGGAAATCTCCTAGAACTTAATATAAAAAGACAGAGTATGAAGTTACAAGAACAAAGAAAGGATATAGAAATTGTGGATTGAAAGAAAAGAAAGGATTAAAAGATAGACTTACAGTGTGATTGCAGATCGGAGAAGAAAAACAAATAACAGAGGAAAATTTCCCTAAAAATAAGAAGGTACTTGAATTTAGTCAATAAGATTATGTGAGTTCTCTTTTTCAAGCACTGTTCTTAGTATTTGTAGACCAGTCAACAAAACAGAAAACAATCTCTGCCCTGTTGTAACTTGCATTTCAGCATGCTCAGCACAAATATTGAAAAAAAGACATGTACATTTAGATAAATCCCATGACATTTCCAAACTTCAAGGATAAAGATAATGTTCTAAATGTTAGTAGGAGCCTGGGCTGGTAAGGGACATTTATCTGCAAAGGTATCAGACTTCTCATCTTGGACATTGTTTACAAGCTGAAAGTAGAATAACACCTAGAAAAATTTGAATGAAAGTTTATTTTGAAACTAGAATTATGTTACCAATCATCAAAAGGGCAAAAGAAAGACCTTTTATCTAGAGAAAGACCCAGAAAACTGACCACCTATATACCCTTCCTATAAAAAACAAAGAATGAAAAATTTAAATATATGAAATTCAGAAAAGTATAAAGTGAATGCAAAAGTATAACACAATATATGAAAAAGAGTAGAAATAACCCAGGATATTAAAAAAAACTGGTAAGATAATTCAACAAGAAGCTCAGAAAGCAATCATTTTATAATAGAATAGAATTTTAGAGAGCTCCAAGAACAATGTCTTCAAGAAAGCGTAGGTGCTATGACACAAAAAGAATAATTAAAAATCAAGAAGAATAAATATATTGATATAGTATGCCATATAATACATTATAGTAATATGATATATCACATACATTTTCATACTGATGAGATGCAGGCATAATTTCCTCTGATTAACTATATAAAAAGTAATATTTTTGCAGGAAAAGCAAATGCAAGAAAGGTCTGGTCTAATTATAAAACATTCTAAAATGATTCTAGGCAACTGATTTAGTGTTAGAAAGACCGTTCTGGGGAAAAAATCAAAAGGAAAAAAAATCAACTCTTCAAGAGTAAGGCAGACAATCTGAAATAAAATATAATAGAGTTTATAATTGATATCAGCTACATTCTGTGAAGCTCTGGTGCTCAAAAGATAAGGAGGTAAGGTTGTTCAAAAGCTTAGAAAAACAATGCCATAACTGAGAAGAGGCTGGATTTTGATTGTTCATGTAAAGCATGTGACTGCTGAAGCTGCGAGAAGAGCTAAGGCAAAGGTGGAGATTCTGGAACAACATTCAGGGAGGTGACATGAAAAAGAGTAGGCACGGTGTCTTCAAAGGAGCCCTCAGATATCGAAACTGTAGGTCTAGAAATGTGTACGCTTCCAAAAAGGAATAGGTGTCTGAAAGGAGAATCATTGTCAATCAAGAGTCCAGGCTGAAAAGATTTTGTACTTGGCATAAACTAGTGACCCAGTTCTGTTTGGTGAGAAGACAGCTTGCAGGGGAATTTGGAATTGGAAAGTAATAAAAACTGTCATACCTGCCTTGATGGCCAGTCATAAGGAGGCATGGAGTGGGTTGTGGCAAGAAAGCCTTTATCATCTCACTGGGATCCTGCAACCCAGACTATGATAGAGGAGGGGAGCCGACTCCCTCCTATTACCAAATTTTCAAAGTAAGAGCACACTTTTCTGGGTATTAGCTGCATAAAAGCTTTGTATTTTTAAGAATATTACAGAACACTACATTCTGTAATAGTCCACAGGCACCTCTCTGTCATCCTTTTGCAGAGAAGTCAGATCCCTGTTTGGAAGTTCTGTTGCCTTTGATCATCTTCCACATGACAAAAGATACAAACTGAGGGTGAGGACCCTACTGTGGATTTTGTAAACAACTCTATTATCACACAACAGCTCAGTGAACGATATTTATCCTTATAATAACCTCCCAACAGCTCACTAAGCTGCTTTTCAATAAGACTCTGTGACTAGTGAAAGTAAGCTAGACATACCTTTCAAATGGAAGACTTTGCTGGAGGACAGAGGAGTGACAAGCCAGGAGGCAATGAAGTCAATGCAAATGGCTGTTAACCCAGTTAGTTTCACTCAGAGAATCCATGTGTTTTATGGCCAGAAGGCAGCCACAATCTGCTTTTGGGTTATCCACCCCTGCTTTTGGTTATTTATTTAGTGAATATAAAGTTACTGAACCTAAGGCTGTATACTGTGGCATACCTAAAGTATTCCACTCTGGAGTAGATCTTTGTTTAATACTCACTCCTCTAAACAACACAATAAGTTTTAATAATAACCACACAATAATCAATAACTATTTTTCTTTAAAATTTTCAATGGTGAAGGCATTATTCAGATTCAATAAAATATATCATGGATGAGCTGAAAATTGCACCTATCAA
Organism: Catagonus wagneri; assembly: GCA_004024745.2. Lineage (NCBI taxonomy): Eukaryota > Metazoa > Chordata > Mammalia > Artiodactyla > Tayassuidae > Catagonus > Catagonus wagneri. The sequence continues at coordinate 6,409,303 of PVHT020001179.1, forward strand.
ACAAAAATATTACACTTTGCAGTTCACATTCTGCTGCAGTGTTTTAAATTTTAAGTACAAATACCTCCAAATAATCATACAGAATGACATAACTGGTCTTGTTTCTCTGTGTTTACAATCACATTACTATTGTTTATTTTCAATTAACCATTTAAATTCAAGAATATGTGGCACTGGAGTTCCCTTTGTGGCTCAGTGGTTAAAGAATCTGACTAAGAATCATGAGGTTGTAGGTTTGATCCCTGGCCTTGCTCAGTGGGTTAAGGATCCGGCGTTGCCGTGACCTGTGGTGAAGGTTGCAGACGCGGCTCGGATCCTGCATTGCTGTGGCTGTGGTGAAGGCTGGCAGTTACAGCTCCTGTTACACCCTTAGCCTGGGAATCTCCATGTGCCCTGGGTATGGCTCCACATAAAGGCAAAAAGACAGAAAAAAAAAAAAAGACAAGAATATGTGGCACTACACACTGAGTACAGCGACTGTCCTACAGTAATTCCACCTCTTGGAACAAACTCATGTAGATAAGTCCATGAGTGTTAGAAGCTAACTGAATAATTGTGAGTGTCCTCAATTAAATCTTGTGTAGAACACAGTATTAATTAAAGTATAGGCAGCAAAAAAACATGTTAATTTGAAGATTACACATACATTATGAAAACACAACCTCAAACCTAACATTGTTTAGAGTTTAGACCAATAAAACATTTTTTGGGAGGGGAGAAGTATTGTATCACTGGCATTTTTAGAATTTCTAGCACATGAGGATAATAAAAAGCAGGTCAAACTTTTGTTGGGCTTCTTTATTACCATTAAATGCTCTACAGACAATGTGACCCCTTACTGCCTACACTCAGCGTGGACCATTGCCATTGAGCCTCCCTACATACACCTCTGACTGGATAGGTCCTGAAAAAAAAAAAGGTATTTCCCAAGAGGTACATTGGCTAGAACCATTGGTGTTAACTGGGATTACTGTGTGACACCAGGAAAGCCATGTGCATCTGAGAAGCCCTCGTGGAAAGGCTTATCCAACAGGAGTCCTTGATGCTGGATGACTTCAAGCTGACCCCAACAAACCTGCTCGAAGGTTTTATGTATAGTTGTGCTTAAGTTACATGTTTTTGCACAATGTGCTATTCTTAATGTATCTTGAAAATGCTTACAGTACCTCCCTAGATTTGGAATTCGGAGCACTAGTACAACTGAAGAGGTTCCTAACTTGCAAACTTCAATAGCCTAATACAAAATTATGATAATAGTAACACTTTGTAGATTTTCAGAGACTATAATGCATGTGTAGGTCTAGTACATAATTTTATTTTCACAAAAATATTTAAGGACATAGGTTTTACTATCCTTATTTTATAAGTGAGCAAACTAAGGCCCTGAGAAATAAGTGATTTTCAAAAATCATAGAGTGAGATCACAATAGAGTGAGATACAAACATGATCTTCTGAGTGTGGTGTACTTTCAAATACACATTTTTTTTTTTTTTGTCTTTTTAGGGCCGCACCTGTGGCAATGGAAGTTCCCAGGCTAGGGGTCAAATCAGAGTTGTAGCTGCTGGCCTGCAGCACAGCCATAGCCACAGCAATGCCAGATCCAAGCTGTGCCTGTGACATACACTGCAGCTCGTGGCAACACCAGATCTTTAACTCCCTGAGCGAGGTCAGGGATCAAACTCATGCATACTGGTCAGGTTCATTACCACTGAGCCGTAAAGGGAACTCCACATTACAAATTTTTGAGGTATGGTAATAATAGGGGCTGTGATAGATGAAATAAAGAGGAGTGCTCATTACTTATAAGAAGTTTACAATCTGTTATTTAGTAGTAGGTCAGATTCCATTACATTTCATTCACCAGCAATGCCCTTTTTCCATCTTGTCCACCTGACAGATTCCTACATATATTTTAAGATTATTTCAAAAGCCTTCACATGCAAAACATTTTATGTCCCCAAAGTTAGAGTTACTTTTTCTTTCCTTTGTCTCACTACTCAGGTCTCACATCTTTTACCAGGCTACACTATAAATCCTGACTTGCATGTCTGTCTCTGAACTTGACTCTGAGCTTCTTTAGATCAGGAGCATTAATTTGTCCCCAGTATCAAGCAGGGTGTATGGCACCTACTTAGGCTCAGAGTAAATTTAATTTCTACACATCCAAATTTCTGAGGAAAATATAACTAAAGGTATTTATAATTGAAGGTTAGTCAGTGTAATATCAACTTCCTATACCAAGAAAAATATATCCATTGTTTTTTTTTGCTTTCTTTTAGAGATTAAAGGATAAGAAATCCAGAGAAATACACATCACAGGCTCCATTTCCAAACACTGATGTTTGAAAATATAATAAAATCATCGTGTGAATTAAATCAATATTCTATTTCTCTTATTTCCTTTTTTTTTTGTTTTTTTTAGGCCACACCCACAGCATATGGAGGTTCCCAGGCCAGGGGTCAAATCAGTGCTATAGGTACCAGCCACAGCCACAGTCACAGCAATGCTAAATCTGAGCTGTGTGTGTGACCTACAACACAGCTCATGGCAACACTGGATGGTTAACCCACTGAGCAAGGCCAGGGATTGAACTTGCAACCTCATGGATGCTAGTCAGATTTGTTTCTGCTGTGCCATGATGGGAACTCCCCAATATTCTATTTCTTAATTCTGCTAAATATATCTCCAAGCCAATCTTATATCACATTATCAAATTCTCAATGAATATTAGCCAGAATAGGTTTTGAAAATCATGCAGCTCAATACTCTGACATTACACATGAAAAAAATTAAGACCCTGAGATACTAAGTGACTTGCCTAAGATATCATGTTTGGTTAGCAGATGAGCCAAGCCAGTGAGCACTTCCATTACTCCTTGCTATGTCCATGACCCAAAGAAGGAAGAAGATAGGTAATGACAAAAGCAAAGTCCAAGGACAGGGTACAGGCTTCCTCACCCACCTAATCCCTGCTCGAGGAAATTCAGGAATCTACACAGTAAGGGTTTATGGCATCCAGGTATAAATGAAAGAGGGTATTCCCTTGAGCAAACAGTATGTAAGTTTTATCCCTAAAAGAATTTAAGATGAAATTCTACATTCGAACAAAAATGTTTGCAATACACTTTTGTAGCAAAGAAATTGATGTCATAAAGTAAGAACTCAGGAGGGTCTTGATTTTAGAACATGTAACCTTTAGAGTTATAAGGTGATAAACTTGTGTTATTTTGTGCCACCATTTGTGTTAACTTGTTACGATAGCCGTAAGAAATGAATATAGTGAATTTATATAGCACTCAACAGCTTGCATTAAAGGATGCTGGAGGGTAGGTAAGCTTAGGGGCTATGGGATCCTCTTCTGTTCAGAGGGATACTGAATGAGGGCTGGGGGTGATCATGTAATGAATTCTGTGAGTAGAGAAAGCCTAAGTCCTGAGCAACACTTAACACCAGCATCAGGAGAACTTGCCATTTGAAGGCAGAGGAGAAAGTCACGAGTATGAGGGAAAGTAAACACTGACCCTGAGCCAGCTGACAAAAGATAATGTACCAAACATGTGGAAAGAGTAGGGAGAGGCATTAGAAGCCAGAGGATGAAATAGCAAGGGAGATAAGGCGTGGAAATGGTTGGAGGAGCAATTTGAAGTGACATTTTATGAGTCCCTGAGTGCTATTGTCAAGAAGCAGCCTCTCAACTACCTCATTGTGTCTTACCCATCTCTCTACAACAGAGAACAGTTCCACTCTCCAACAAGTTGCCCAATCAGTAAACCTTGGAGCCACATATGGAATCCCTCCCTTTTCTCACCCTTTATCTTTGTCATAAATCTGGGGGCACTGGCTGAGAAACCTGAGGTGAGGTGGGGGAAGCTAGCTTTGATTTTCTTCTGAGACAACATGTAAAGACAACAAAAGTAATATTTAAGCCAAAGAATATTATTCCCCACTTACCAATTTGAAGGTGTTAGGCTAGAAAAATGTTTACTTCATCTTCAAATGCCACGATGACATTGATGTGTATTTTAGCACCCTTTCATAATTTTCTACTATATGAAGGAATGAGGAGCACGGTATACTATACTGAGGTATGTGGGGCACTGTTTACAGTTTGGAGGAATGAGGGTCACTGTGGTAGGCCAAGTTCTAAGATGGCCACAAGATTTCTACCTACTGGTGTACAAACCCTGTAAAATCCCCCCATCTTGAATATGCATGGGATTTGTGTGTATAATGGAACTTCACTCCTGTGATTAGTTTAGATTAGATGTGAACAATGAAGGGATTTTTTTTTCAGATGTGAATAAGGTCCTCAGTTAGTTGACTTACAGTTGGTCAAAAGAGATATCCTGAATAGGCTTAATTTTAAAAGAGAGTCCATCCTTCCTCAAAAGAAAGAATAGTTTCAAAGCAAGACACTTTCCTATTGGCCTTGAAACAGCCATATTTCAAGCTCTTATGGACAAGGGATAATCTATAGAGGTGAGTGCCTCAATAATATAACTGTAATTGAATTCTCCCAACAACTTGCATGAGTTTGGCCCCAGATAAATATGCAGCTTCACTAACTCTGAATAGGGATTGCACTGAATCTGTATATTGCTTTGAGTAGTATGGCCATTTTTACAATATTATTTTTTCCAACCCAGGAGCATGGAATATCTTTCCATTCCTTTGAATCCTCTTTATTTCCATGATTAATGTTTTATAGTTCTCATCATGTAAGTCCTTCACCTCCTTGGTGAGGTTTATTCCCATGTATTTGATTGTTCTGGGTGCAATTTTAAAAGGTATTGCATTTTTGTATTCATTTTCTAATATTTCATTGTTAGTATACAGAAATGCAACTGATTTCTGAATGTTAACCTTATATCCTGCTACTTTGCTGAATTTGTTGATCAGTTTGAGTAATTTTGGGGTTGAATCCTTAGGGTTTTCTATATATAGAATGATGTCATCTGGGTACAGTGACAATTTCACTTCTCTCCCAATTTGGATACTTTTTCTTTCTTTTGCTTGTCTGATTGCTGTGACTAGGACTTCCAATACTATGCTGAATAACAGTGGTGAGAGTGTAAGTCCACTCTTCACTGCTACTGTTCCTACTCCTCTTCCAGTCTCAGCTTCCTATATCTTTTGCAGGAAGGTTTTCCCTGATCTTCAGAATATTCTTTCTGTACTTCCTAAACCCCTTTATATCACATACTGCAATTTGTAGTGATATGTTTATTTTGCTTATTACTGTTATCATTATTGTAATACATATGCCTTCAAGGGGCAACAATTTCCCTGCTCTGATCCAAGTTAATTTAGCAACTTTTGAGGCCCTGCTATATGCAAAGTTTGTGCTGTGACCTGGAGAGGTAGGGGTAAAAGGAGAAGGGGTTCCTCCAGAAGTTAGACATCCACGGAGTCCTCATTGCTCTTACCTTAGCAAATTTCTCTTTCATCTCTCATTCTGGACTCTGTACTAGTTTCAGTCTCTCTTGGTGTCCCATTAGGGTAAAATACAAACTGTCTCTATGGCTTTCCATAGTCAGGCTCCTGTTGCCCTTCTCAGCCCTTACTCCCTTGATCCTTCTTGCTCCAGGAAGTTTCTCTCTTCCCAGCCTCAAGAACTTTACCCATCTGGGAAGCTCTCTGTGTTCTCTCAGAACAGGAGGCCCCATATACCTCTTCATGGCAATCCTGGAAATATCATAAAGTTATAGACATTTAGCTATTTCTCTTCCACTATCCTCAGCTCCTTGACATCACAGTGGGGCCTTTTGTGTGTCTTTATCCACCAAGACCCAAGTTTGGTGATGTTGAAAGCAGGTGTCCAAAGAGAGCTTTCTGGATAAGTGAGCGCAAGAACTCAAGAGTCAGAAACCTGGGAGTGATCTTTTGGAGGTAGCAGAATGGAAGAGAGGTTTTTTACTTGCTCTAGGGTTCCATAAATTTGGAAATATATAGAATATCATGACTTAAAGATTTTAAATGGAAGTAAGCCCCCAGATTTGGTGCCCTAGTCTGAAAAGGGGGGAAAGAAACTCCCCATCCAAAAAATGCTATGTGAAGAAGGTGCTGGGGTAAGAGGCTGCTTATTATTATTAGAGACCATCTTTCACATTAGACTGTAAATTCCAAGAAGTTAGAAGTTTGGCATTTTGAATTTCCAGCTCCTGGCATAGTGCCTCCTCTAAAAGGAAAGCTCAGATTCTCTACTGTTTTGGTAAATGAAATGTTGAATAGATAGTATTTGGCACAAATTTTCTGAAATGTGTTAAATGTGTATATATTTATACTACATTATAAATGTGTTGCATACACTTGTGATACATATATATATATATATATATATATATATATATACCACAAAACAAATTTCATGCTGAATCATAATTAACACATATTTTTAATTTTTTTTTTATGGTCAGCAGAGGTGCTTGCTATCTTTTCCCTGGATGATTTAAAAAAATCACCTCATGGATCTTTCTGTCCTTGATATTCTCATTGAAATGGAGTACATCTCCATTACTGTAGCCTTAGTCAGTTTTTTAAATTTATTTTTCTTCCAGTTTTATTGAGATATAATTGACATCCAGCAATATATAATTTTAAGGTGTAAAATATAATGATTTTATTTACATGTCATGAAAGAAGTTATCACAATAAGTCTAGTGAACATAAATCAACATCTAGATCTAAAATTAAAAAATAGAAAAAAATACTTTTCCATATGGTGAGACTCATAGGATTTACTCCCTTAACAACTTTCATCTATAACATACGCATTTTAATTAGATTTTTCATGTGGTACATTACATCCCTAGTATTTATTTCTCTATAAATGTTTATATGCCTCCATTCAATCTCTCTGAGATCCAAACCCTGCCTCTGGTAATGAAAAATCTGATATCTTTTTCTATAAGTTTTTTTGTTTTTACAGTATAATTGACCTTCAGTGCTATGTTAGTTCCTGTCATAGTGATTTGATATTTCTACACATTTCAAAATGATTGCCAAGGTAAGTCTGTAATGATAGACCACCATTTACAGATATTACATAGTTATTGAATATATTCCCCACACTGCATATTTTGCTCCCCTCTGGGAGCTACCTGTTTCTTCTCTGTATTACATTGTTTCTGTTTTGTTATGTTTGTTCATTTGCTTTGATTTTCAGATATAAATGAAATCATACAATATTTGCCTTTGACATATTACACTTAATGAAATACCTTCTAGATCCATCCCTGTTGGTGCAAATGGCATGGTTTCATTTTTTTCTTATGGCTGAGTAATAGTCCATTGTATGCACACGTGCGCTGTTTGTGTGTACATATTTTATTTTCTCTCTTCATTCATCCACTAATGGACACTTAGGTTGCTTTCAGATCTTGGCTACTGTAAATAATGCTGAAGAGAGGGATGCACATATATTTTCTAACTAGCATTTTCATTTTCGTCAAATAAATACCCAGTAATGGAATCACTGGATCAATGCCAGTTTTGTGTTTGATTTTGTGAAGAATATCCAATTGCTTCCCATAGTGGCTGCACCAATTTACATTTCCACCAACAGTGCACAGGGTTTCATTTCCTTCTCACCCTTGCCAATACTTGTTGTATGTTGTCTTTGTGATAACAGTCATTCTGACATGTGTGAGATAATATATCATTGTATTATAATTTTAATTTCTGTGACGAGGGGAGTATCATTTCATATACTTTTTGGCCATCCTCATGTCTTTAGAAAAGTGTCTATTCAGATTCTCTGCTTGTTTTTTAATCAGGTTCTTATTTTTTGATGTTCAGCTTTATGAATTCTTTACATATTTGAGATATTAACCATTTAAGCATAGTTTGTTTTTCTGCACCCATGGCATTTGGAAATTCCCAGGCCAGGGATTGAAACTGAGCCACAGCTGCTATCTATGTCACAGCTGTGGCAACAATGAATCCTTAACCAACTGCACCAGGCTGGGGATGGAAACAATGCCACTGCAGAGACAACACTGGATCCTTAACCACTATGGTCCAGCAGGAACTCTCAGTAGGGGCCCTTTGCTGATAGTTTCCCTCACTGCAAAAAACTTTTATTTTGTTGTAGTCCCATTTTTACTTTTATTTCCTTTGCTTGAAGAGACATATCAATAAAATATTTTTTCTTTTCATCAAGGAGCTTACTCTCTATGTTTGCATATAGAAGTTCTACAGTTCCATGTCTTACATTTAAGTCTTTAAACCAATTTGAGTTTATTTCTGTGTATGTTAAGAGAGAGTACTTTGATATTATTTTGCATTCAGCTGTCTTGTATTCTCAGCACATTTTACTAAAGTGGCTTCCTTTATCCCATTATATATTCTTATTCATCATAGATTAATTGGCCATATAAGTGTGAGTTCATTTTTGGAATCTCTCTTTTGTTCTACTGATCTACATGTCTGCTTCTGTGCAGACACCATACTGTTTTGATTGCTATAGCTTTTTAAGATAATTTGATATCAAGCAATGTAATACTTTCAGTTTTATTTTTCTTTCTCAAGGTTATTTTGGCTATTCCAAATCTTTTGTACTTACATATGCATTTTACAGTTCTTGTTCTGTGGAAAAAAATGCCATTGGCATTTTGATAGGGATTTCATAGAATCTGGAAATTGCCTTGGGAAGTATGGTCATTTTAACAATATAAATTCTTCCAACCCATGAGGATGGTATATTTCTCCATCGGGTTGTGTCAGCTATAATCTTTCAGCAGCGTATTATAGTTTTCTATACTGTACTAGTTTTCTAATTACAGGTTTTTTTTAACCTCTTTGGTTAGATTTATTCATGAGCATTTTATTTTTTTTGAAATGATTGTAAAAGGGATTGTTTTCTTAATTTCTCTTCCGGATAGCTTGTTGTTAGTGTATAGAAATGCAACAGATTTTTCCATATTAATTTTATATCCTGTCACTTTACCAAATTCATTCATGAGTTCTAGTATTTTTTTTTTTTTTTTAGTGTCATCTTTAGAGTCTTCTAGGCACAGTATCCTATCATCTGCAAACAGTGATGGTTTGAGTTCCTTCTTTCCAATTTGGATTTGTTATTATTTCTCCTGTCTATTACTGTGGCTAGGACTTCCAATAGTATGCTAAATAAAAATGGTCAGAGTGACCATGCTAGTCTTGGTCTAATGTTAGAGGAAATGCTTTCAGCTTTTCATCATTGAGTATAATGTTAGCTGTGGGCTAGTCATATATGGTAATTATTCTGTTGAAAATTACCAATTTTATTGAAAATTTATCATAAATGTATGTTGAATTTTGCAAAAGTTTTTAATACATCTATTGAGATGCTCATACAATTTTTTTTTCAATTTGTTAATGTGGTATATCACATTTATTGGTTTGCAGATATTGAACATTCTTTGCTTCCATGGTATAAATCTCATTTGAGACACTTTAATATATTATTGAATTCAGTTTGATAATATTTTGATGAGGATTTTTGCCTCTACATTAATCAGTGATAGTGACACGTAATTTTCTTTTTGTGTGTGATATTTTTGTCTGGTTTTGGTATAAGGATGATGCTGGCCTCACAGGAATAATTCAGAAGAATTCCTCCCTCTATAGGTTTTTTGAGATTGTTTGAGAAGGATGGGAGTTTACTCATCTTTAAATATTTGATAAAATCCATGTCTGAAGTCATCTGGTCCTGGACTTTTGTTTGTTAGGAGTATTTTTTTTTTAAATTACAGATTTTGTTTCATTACTGGCAAGTGATCTGCTCAGATATTTGTTTCTTCTAGGGAGATTGTACATTTCTAGGAATTTGTCCACTTCTTCTACATGGTCAATTTTTGGGGCATACAATTGTATGTAATAATGTTTTATTATCTCTTGTAGTTTTGTGGTGTTTCATGTAACTTCTCTTATTTCACTTCTACTTTTATTAATTTGAGCCCTCTCTCTCTTTTATTTTGATGAGTCTAGCTAAAGGTTTATCAATTTTATTTGTCTTTACAAAAAATTCAGCTCTTAATAACACTGCTATTTTATTTTTTAGTCTCTATTTTGTTTATTTCTGCTCTGATTTTTATGATCTTTCCTTCTAGTACCTTCAGGTTCTGTTTATTCTTTTTCTAGTAAATTTAGGTACAAGGTTAGGTTGTTTATTTGAGATTTTTCTTGTTTCCTGAAGTAGGCTTGTAGTGCTGCAAACGTCTTCCTTAAAACAGTGTTTATTGCTTCCTGTAGATACTGGATTGTGTTTTCACTTTCACTTGTCTCCAGGTATTGTTTGTCATTGTTTCTTTACTGATTTAATCAATGATCCACTGTTTATTCAGTAGCATACATTTAGCCTCCAAGTATTTGTTTTTTTCTGCAGCTTTTTTTACACCTTACAGTTCATTCCTAGTTTTATATTCTTATGCCCAGAAAAATATCTGTTATAATTTCTATTTTCTTGGATTTCCTTAGACTTATTTTGTGTCCCAGCATATTTTAAAAGTTGTATGGAAACACAAAAGAGCCCTCAATAACCAAAGCAATCTTGATAAATAAAAATGGAGCTGGAGGAATCAGGCTCCCATACTTCAAATGACGTATAAATTTAGAGACATCAAAACAGTATGCTACTGGCATACTAACACACACACACACACACAAACAGAAATACAGCAACACACCCTTTGACATAAATCACAGCAAAATCTTTTTGGATCCACCTCCTAGAGTAATGGAAACTAGAAACAAAAATTAACCAATGGACCCTAATGAAAATTAAAAGCTTTTACACAGCAAAGGAAACCATAAAAAAAAGAAATAACTCAGAGAATGGGAGAAAAGCTTTGCCATCAAAGCAACTGACAAATCAATTATATCAAATCTCATGCAGCTTTGTATCAAAAACATAAACAATCAGAAAAGTGGGCAGAAGACATATCTTCAAAGAAGACAGACAGATGTCAGAAAAAAAAAGAAAAGCATGGGAGTTCCCATCATGGCTCAGTGGTCACAAACCCAACTAATATCCATGAGGATGTGGGTTCAATACCTGGCCTCTCTCAGTAGGTAAAGAATCTAGCATTGCTGTGAGCTATGGTGCAGGTTGCAGACATGGCTCAGATATGGCATTGCTGTGGCTGTGGCACAGGCTGGCAGCTACAGCTCCAGTTCTAGCCCTAGCCTGGAAATTTCAATATGCCACTGGTACATCCTTGAAAGAAAGAAAGAAAAAAATAACTCATGAAGAGAATCTCAACATGAAGAGATTATTAGAGAAAAGCACATAAAAACTACAATGAGGATGTTGCATCTGGATGGTGGCAGAATAGGAGGACATGGAGCTCACCTCTTTCCACTTGTACATTGTGAATACATCTATGGATGGAATAATCCTTACAGTATAGCAACTGAACACTGAGAGAAGAACTTGCACACCTGAAAGGTCTAGGGCCTCTATATAACTGGATAGGACAAAGGGGAAAGAAAAGCAAAAAGGAGAGAAGTGGAAGTGAATCAAACACCTGCACCCATGGGAGGGACCTGAACGGAAGAGAGGTGCCCACACATGGGGCAGTCCATTCATTAGCCAGGAGGTCAACTTGAATACGAAGGGAGTTTGAGGCTCAGAGGACAACACAGCATACAGTCTGTGGCTGGCAGGACAGAATGAGAAATAAACTTATGACTCTTGCCACTGCCCTTCATGTCTAAGTCTAAGACACCCACCACTGACAAAGGCAGGGGCCAGGTGCTAGAGCATGATGTTTAGAGAGCAGACCTGGGAATAGTACCAGACTTGGCTGCGCAGAGGCATCTTAGAGGGGATGGAAGGCAGAGCTCCACAGCTGTGAAAGTTCTGCAGGCAGGCCCAGGCAACCATGGAAGCTGAGTGGCATGTTGAATGGAATGCAAGGGGAGGGGCCACCACTGCAGCCCTTTTCCCCATGCAAGCCCCTGTGACCCTAGGAGAGGCTTCAATCAGGACTGGCCCACCTGTCCAGACCATTGCCCCAATCCTGCCCTGGAGTGAACTGAGACACCCGATCTCAAGCCCACCTCCTTTCAGAGCAGATATTCTTGCCTCAATTTTGGGGAAGCCCTCTGGAGTGAGCCCAAGTACATGATCCATCCTGGGCTCACATCCTTTGGGGTGGATTTGCTGACTCTGATTTCTGGCCAGCCTACTTCCATCAGAATAAGCTCACACACACAATTCATTCTGCCCTCAATTCAGGTCGGTTTGGTCACAGGAACCCTGGCCAGCCCACTCCCAACCGAGTGAACCTGCATACTGATCCCCAGCCTGCCCACCTGGTCCTTGGCTTGCTTCACTTCTGAGTGGGCTCATACATCCAGATGCCACCCGACTCTCCCCCACCTAGATAGGCTCCTGCGCTCCTGCTTCTTTGGGAACAGGCTCCAGTGTTTTGCACATATGTGGAGGTAGAGCTGAAATATAGCTGAAGTTCAGGAGACCTCCAGTTGAGGAAGAAGAGCTAATATCTCTCCTCCCAACTGTGAGAAACAGAGATTATCACCTCTGCTCATGGCTTTGTAAATGCAGTGCCTGTAGAATATCTGAACAGACAATGAGTGCCCCCACGACTGAGGTGTGTCTGGCTTTAGCAGCTGTGGGCTTTGTTTTTATGTATATGTGGGGTCTGGACCAGACCAGCATCTGAGCTCCCTCCATAGTTACCACAGGAAGCCCAGGTACAACCCTGCTGCAGTCCTGAGACCTGACTTCAGGGGATCTGCACTGGTGGCCTGGTGAAAACAACAGCTAAGAGACACCAGCACCAATTGCCAGAATGACAGTGCTAACAACAGTGTACTCTGTAAATCTACACAAGGGGTGAAAGCTGACACAGAATAACATACTCACACATGAATGTCTCCAACAGAGGAACACCCAGGGGCTCCTCTCCTATTGCAAATGCTTCAATTCTTCCTGCTTCAAGCCACAGACCAGAAAATATATCTCAGAAACATTTGGGGGCTACTACTTGAACAATCACTGAGCAGACTCTGCCCATGAAAGGCCAGTGACAACCAGAGAGCAAGGAAGAGATCCCAATTAATATGCAGTACAGGCTCTGGTAATGACAACATCAGTCACACCTCCTTTGGAGGGGATAAATGCCAGTGTAAAATGAGAAAAGAGATAACAGATCCATATAAAAATACAGCCTTCACATCCAAAATAATTAAATTAAATCCAGAAGACCTGCCAAAAGTCACGTGGAGTTCATGGTCACCTCTAAACACACCTCTAGTCTTGGCCCTGACCACCAGAGGTACAAGATCCAGTTCCACACACCAAGAAGCAGACACCAGAAGCACAATGCACTAAAGTCCTGTAGCCCAAAGAAAAGAGACCACAAACACAGAAAGTTAGTCAAAAACAAATGACAGAAAAAAATGTCTCAGATGAAGGAAGAAAATAAAAACCCAGAAAATCAAGCAAATGAAGACACGATAGGCAATCCACCTGAAAAACAAATACAAAATAATGCTACTAAGGATTATTCAAGATCTCATAAAAAGAATGAAGGCAAAGATCGAGAAGTAACAAGAAATGTTTAACAAAGAGCTAGAAGACATAAAGACCAAACAAGCAAAGATGTACAAATAATAAATGAAATGAAAATACTCTAGAAGGAATCAATAACAGAATAACTGAGGCAGAACAAATAATTCAGCTGGACGAAAGAATGGTAGAAATCACTGCCAGGGAAAATAACAAAGGAAAAAGAATGAAAAGAAATGAGGATAGTCTAGGAGATATCTGGGACAGCATTAAGCGTACCAACATTTGTAATATAGGTTCCAAGAAGGAGAGAGAAAAAATGCCTGATAATATTGGAAGAATTATGGCCCAAAACTTCCCAAATATGAAAAAAGGAAACAATGAATTAGGCTCTGGAAGCTCAGAGTTCCATACAGGATAAATCCAAAGAGGAACACACTGAGACACATATTAATCAAACGGACAAAAAAAAAAGTAAAGACAAAGAAAATATTAAAGGAAACAATGGAAAAGCAACAAACAACATACAAGCAAAACCTAATAAGCCTGTCAGCAGAGTTTTAACCATAAACTCTACAGGCCAGAAAGGAATGGCAAGATACATTTAAAGTAATGAAAGGGAAAATTGTACAGCCAAGAATACTCTCCCAACAAAGGCTCTTATTCAGATATGACAGAGAAAGCAAAATTTCTTCAGACAAGCACAAGCTAAGGTAATTCATACCATCAAGCCAGCTTTACAGGAAATGCTATAGGAACTTATCTTGGCAGAAAAGAAAAGGTCACAGCTAGAATAGTATGAATGCGCATTCTCACAAGTAAAGGCAAGTATAAGAAAAAAATTGAAAATCATCCATAGACAAATATGACATCAAAATTAGCAAGAGTAAAAACAGGAGAGTACAACAGCAGAGTGTTGAAAATTTGAAATTAAGAGACAAGCAACCTAAAACAATCCTGTACATATTTAGACTGCTATATCAAAACCTAAATGGGAACTGCAAACCAAAAAACTAGACACACACATAAGAGAAAAGCAAACCAAATACAATACTAAAGATATTCATCAAATTACAGAAGAGAAAAAAAAGTAGAAAGACCTAAAATAACAAATCCAAAACAATTAAGAAAATGGCAATGAATACATGCACATTGATAATGACCTTGCATGTAAATAAAAAAGATACAGACTGGCTGAATGGATACAAAAACTCAACCCATATATATGTTGCTTACATTCTTCAGACACAGGGACACATGAAAGTGAAGGGATGGAAGAAGGTATTACATGTAAATGGAAATCAAAGTAAGACTGAGTAGCAATACTCATATTAAACACAAAATAGACTAAAATAAAGATGGTTCAAAGTGACAAAGAAGGACATAACACAATGACCAAAGGATCAAACCTAGAAAAATATATAACAATTGTAAATATATATGCAACCAACATATAAGCACCACAATATATAAGACAAATGCTAACAGCCAGAAAAGGAGAAATCAACAGAAACGCAATAATAATATGGGACTTTAAATTGCCACTTACAGCAATGGATGGATAATCCAGACATAAAATCAACAAGGAAACACACTGGACTAGAAATAACACATTGGACTAGATAGACTTTATATATATAGTATTCTCTACAAAAAAATAGAATAAACATTCTTAAGTGCATATGGATCATGCGTCAAGATATATCAAATTTTGGGCCACTGATCAAGGTTTTGTTACATTAAGAAAATTGAAGTCATATCTAGTATCATTTCAGACCACAATGCTAATGAGACAAAAATAACAAAAAACACAAATATTTGGAATATAAACAACATGCTAATAAAAAAAACCAGTGGATCACTGAAGAAATCAAAGAGGAACACAAAAAATAACTAGAGGCAAATGATAATGGAAACACAATGATCCAAAACCAATGAGACATAACAGAAGCAGTTCTAAGAGGGAAGTTTATAGCAATACAATATCATCTCAGAAAACAAAAAGCTCCCAAATACACAACATAACTTTGTACTTAAAGCATCTAGAAAAAGAACAAACAAAACCAAAATGAAAAGAAGAAAAGACATCCAAAAGATCAGAGAGAAATAAATGAAACTGAAATGAAGAAAACAATAGAAAAGATCAATTAAACTAAAATCAGGTTCCTTGCAAAGATAAAGAAAATTGATAAACTTTTAGCCAGACTCATCAAGAAAAAAAGAAGAGGGCTTAAATCAATAAAATTAGAAATGAGAAAGAAGTAGTTACAAGTGACAGCACAGAAATATAAAGGATCATAAGAGACTAATAAAAACAACGATATACAAATAAAATAGACAACCTAAAAGAAAAGGACAGATTCTTAGAAAGATACAACCTTCCAAGACTGAACTAAGAAGAAACACAAAATATGAATTGCTCAATCACAAGTACTGATATTGAAATGTGATTTAAAAACTTCCAGGAACAGATGGCTTCACAGGCAAATTCTATCAAATATTTAGAGAATAAATGGCATGTATTCTACTGAAACTCTTCCAAAAATTTCAGAGGAAGGAATACTTTTAAGCTCATTCTATGAGGCCACAACCACCTTGATACCAAAAGCAGATGAAGACAGCACACACAAACACAAACACACACACACACACAAAACAACAACAACAAAAAAAGAAAATTACAGGCCAATATCACTGATCAACATAGATGTATAAATCTTCAAGAAAATATTAACAAGCCAAAACTAACAGTGCTTTTAAAGGGTCATGTACCATAATCAAATGGGATTTATCCCTTGGAGGCAAGGATTCTTCAATATCCATAAATTCAGTAGTGTGATACAATGCCTTAACAAACCGAAGAATAAAAAGCATATGACAATTTCAATAGATGCAAAACAAGCCTAGTAGAAAATTCAAAAGATGTTTGTGATCAAAACTCTCTATAATGTGGGCATAGAATGAAACTACCTCAACATGATAAAGGCCACATATGACAAACTCACAGCTAACATCATTCTCAATGGAGAAAAGCTGACAGAATTTCTTGTAAGATCAGAAACACGATATGACTAGCCACTCTCAACACTCTTATTCAACATAATTTTTTAATCTTAACCATGGTAATCAGAAGAAAAAGGAATAAAAGGAATGCAAATCGGAAAACAAGTAAATCTGTGACTGGTTGTAGATGAAAGATACTATGCATATATAACCCTAAGGTGCCATGAGAAAACTATTAGAGATCATCAAAAATTTGGTAAAGTTGTAGAATACAAAATTAATACACAGCATTTGAATCCTATACACTACCAATGAAAGATCAGAGAGAGACATTAAGGGAACAATCCCATTTGTCATCACACCAAAAAGAATAAAATAAGTAGGAATAAATCCACCTAAAGAGACCGAAGACCTGTACTTTGAAAACTGCCAAGATGCTTACGAAAAAAATAAAAGACTACACAGATGTAAAAATATGCCATGTTCTTGGACTGGTAGAATCAACATTATCAACATGACAATACTACCCAAGGTGATCTACAGATTCAATGCAATCAGTAAAAACTACCAATGGCATTTTTCACAGAACTAGAAAAAAATATAAAAATTTGTATGGAAACACAAAAGAGTATGCAAAGCAATATCAAAAAATAAAAACAGAGATGGAAAGCTGGAAGAATAAGTCTCCCAGACTTCAGACTATACTACAAAGATACAGTCATCAAGAGAGTTATGGCACTTGAACAAAAAGAAATATAGACCACAGAAACAGGACAGAAAGCCATAATAAACCCACATACCTATGGTCAACTAATCAGTAACAAGGGAGGCAAGAATATAAAATAGAAAAAAAAAGACAGTCTCTTCTACAAGTGGTTCTGGAAAAACTGGACAGCTACATGTAAAAGAATGAAATTATTTAGGACATTCTCTAATACCATAACAAAAAAATAAACTCAAAATGAAAAAATAAGAAAAAAATGGATTAAAGACCTAAACATAAGGGCAGATACTATAAACACCTAGAAGAAAACATAGGGACAATACTCTCTGACATAAATTGCAGCAATACTTTGTGATACGCCTCCTAGAGTGATGAAGATAAAAGCAAAAAATAAACAAATGGGACTTAAAGGCTTCTGCATAGCAAAGGAAACCATTAAAAATAAAATGACAACCCACAAAATAGGAGTAAACTTTTACAAATGAGTCATGGTTTTCTCTGAATAGATAACCGGGAGTGGGATTACTAGATCAAATGGTAATTCCGTTTTAAGTTTTTTGAGGCATCTCCACACTGTTTCCACAGTGGCAGCACCAATTATCATTGCTACTGACAGCATAATACGGTTCCCTTTTCTCCACATCCACTCAAGAATTAACTGTAGACTTTTTGATGATGGCCATTTTGGCTAGTGTAAGGTGGTACCTCAGAGTAGTTTTGATTGGCATTTCTCTAATAATTAGTGATGCTGAACATCTTTTCATCTGTTTTATTGTGATCTATATGTCTTCTTTGGAAAACTGTCTGTTCAGATCTTCTACCAATTTGTTGATGGGGTCTTTATGTTTTTTTGGTATTGAGCAGCAAGAGGTGTTTATAAATTTTGAAGATTAATCCTTCATAAGTCACTTCATTTGCAAATATTTTCTCCCATTCTGTGGGCTGTCTTTTAATTTTGTCTAGGGTTTCCTTTGTTGTGCACAAACTATTCAGTTTAATTAGGTATCATTTGCTTATTTTTGTTCTTATTATTACTCTAGGAGGTGGATCTGAGAAGATATTGCTGTGGTTTATGTTAAAGAGTGTTCAGCATATGTTTTCCTCTAAGAGTTTTATAGTGTCTGGTCTTATGTTTAGGTCTTTACACTATTTTGAGTTTATTTTTTGTATGGTATTAGTAAATGTCATAACTTCATTCTTTAATGTATCTGTCCAGTTTCCTCAGCACCAGTTACTGAAGGGAGTGTCTTTTCTCCATTGTATATTCTTGCTTCCTTTCTCACGTATTAGTTGACTGTAGGTGTATGGGCTTAATTCTGGGCTTTCTATCCTGTTCCATGGAACTACATTTCTTTTTTTGTGCCAGTAACATATGGTTTTGATGACTGTAGCTTTGTAGTATAGTCTGAAGGCAGGAAACCTGTTTCCTCCAGCTCCAATTTTCTTTCTCAGGATGGCTTTGGCTATTATGGATATTTTGTGACTCCAAACAAACTTTAAGATATTTTCTTCTAATTCTGTGGAAAAATGTCCTTGGTAATTTGAAAGGGATTGTAATGAATCTGTAGATTATCTTGAGCAGTAGAGTCATTTTGACAATACTGATTCTTCCAGGCCAAGCACATAGTATGTCTTTCCATTTGTTTGTGTCTTTTAGTTCTTTCATCATTTTTTATAGTTTTCAGAGTACAGGCCTTTTGTCTCTTTAGGTAGGTTTATGCCTAGGTATTTTATTCTTCTTAATGAGAAGGTAAATGGGACTGTCTCCCTAATTTCTCTTTCTGATCCTTCATTGTTAGCATACAGAAATGCAGTAAATTTCTGTGTATTAATTTTGTACCCTGTAACTTTACCAAATTCATTACTGGGCTCTAACAGTTTTCTGGTAGAATTTTTAGGATTTTTGAGGTATGGAATCATGTCTTCTGAAAACAGCAGTAATTTTACGTCTTCTTTTCCAATTTGGATTCATCTGATTTCTTTTTCTTCTCTGATTGCTGTGGCTAGCACCTCCAAACCTATGTTGAATACTATTGCCAATAGTGGACATCCTTATATTGTTCCTGATCTTAGTGGAGACATTTTCAGCATTTCACCAGAGAATTATGTTAGCTGTGGGTTTGTAATATATATGGCCTTTATTACGTTGAGTTAGGTTCCCTCTATGCTCACTTTCTGGAGGGTTTTTATCAGAAATGGGTTTAGGGTTTCACCAAATGCTTTCTCTGTATCTATTGATAGGATCATACATTCTTTATTCTTCAGTTTGTTAATGCGGTGTATTACACTGATTGATTTGTGGATATTGAAAAATTCTTGCATCCCTGGGATAAATCCCACTTGATCATGATGTACAATCCTTTTAATGTACTGTTGGATTTGGTTTGCTAGTATTTTGTTGAAGATTCTTGCATCTATGTTCAACAGAGATATTGGCTTATAATTTTCTTTTTTCCTGGTTTTGCTATTGGGGTGATGGTGGCCTCATAGCATGAGTTTGGGAGTGTCCCTCCCTCTGCAACTTTTTGGAATAGTTTCAGATGGATAGGTGTTAGCTCTTCTGTAAATGTTTCATAGAATTTGCCTGTTAAGCCATCTGGTCCTAGACTTTTGCTTGTTGTTGAACTTTTTAGATCACAGTTTCAATTTCAATACTTGTGATTGGTCCATTCATCTTTTCTATTTCATCTTGCTTTAGTCTTGGAAGTTTGTATTTTTCTAAGAAATTGTGCATTTCTTCTAGGTTGTCCATTTATTGGCATATAGTTACTGGTAGTAGTCTCATGATCCTTTGTTTCTGAAATGTCCATTGTAATGTCTTCTTCTTCATATCTAATTTTACTGATTTGAGTCTTTTTTCTTTTTTTCTTGATGAGTCTTCTAAGGGTTTATCAATTTTTTTACCTTTTCAAAGAAT
Organism: Catagonus wagneri; assembly: GCA_004024745.2. Classification (NCBI taxonomy): domain Eukaryota; kingdom Metazoa; phylum Chordata; class Mammalia; order Artiodactyla; family Tayassuidae; genus Catagonus; species Catagonus wagneri. The sequence continues at coordinate 6,429,462 of PVHT020001179.1, forward strand.
CAGCTTTTAGTTTAATTTACCTTTCCTATGGTTTACCTCATTTCTACTTCATTTATTTCTCCTTTATGTTTCCTTTTTGTTAAAACTTCTAATTTCGTTCTCTGCTCACCCTACCTTTCTCTCAGGTACTTTCAGGAACTTAATAACCATTACCTTCAATTCTTTATTGGGTAGATTGCTTATCTTCATTTTGCTTAGTTCTTCTGTGATTTTATTTTGGATTTACATTTGGAATATACTCTTCTTTTGCCCCATTTTACTTAACGTGCTATTTTTATTTCTATGTATTTGGAAGGTTGGTTACTTTCCCAACTGTGATATGCTCTAGAACATATGGGCTGCATGGGTACTTCTGTAATGGTAGGCTGACTACTGTTGGCAGTCTGGTAGGTGTGGCTGGCACCCAAACTTGTTGGTTGTCAGTCGTGTTTTGTGAGGAGTCTACCATTCACTGGTGGGCAGGTCCATGTCACAAAGTGGCTGGTAGTGCTGGCCAAATGTTGGGGGTGAATCCAGGTCCCAGGGTCTCTCATTGTAGGCCCTTGGGGTGCCCGGAGTTGATGCCTGCCCACAGGTTAGTGAGGCTGGCCTCAGATTTAATGTCAGTGCACTGGTGTGTAAGGCTGAGTCCTGGACTCTCTGGTATAAAATCCAGGTCCGAAGTTGGATGTGGGCTCAGATAGTCTTAAGACAGCCACCCTGCTCATGGGTAGGGCTGTTCTCAGCAGCCCTAAGCTACAGGGAAGATTTCAAAATGTTGCTTGCCAGAACCAGTGTCCCTGTGCTAGAATGAGTGCCTCACAATGACAGCCATTAGTGTTTGTGTCACCAGGGTAAATTCCTGTTGTCTGTTGCCTCTCTTGAGACTCTCCAATATCAACAGATGGATCTAACCCAGGCTCCCCTAAAATTACTGCTTCTCTGGATTCCAAAGTGTGTGAGATTTTCTGTTTGCCCTTTAAGAGTGGAGTCTCTATTTCTCACAGTGATCTGGCTCTCCCAAAAGTGAGCTTGATGACTTTAAAAGGCAAATTTTCCAGGGGCTCCGTAGGCTGAGGAGCCCAATGTGGGACTCATATTCTTTGCTCCTTGGGGAGAACTTATGCAACTGTAATTAACCTTCCATTTGTTGATCGCCCAACTAGGGGTATGAGTCTTGACCATACTGCATCTGTGTCCCTTCTACCTGTCTTATTGTGATCCCTTTTTACATATTTAGTTGTAGGTATTTTTACTAGTCATCTGATCTTTTTCATCAATAGTTGTACTAAAAATGGTTGTAATTTTGTCATGCCCATGGTCTTTTGGACCATAGCTGGCTTTTTAAAATAAACATTTGATTGTGTTTCTCCAGAACTTAAAGTTTCTTCTATTTTAAAAAGGATTATGTCTAAGTCTTTGAACAGGAAACACAAATCATTTCACAGCCTGGCCCCTGATGACCTCTCTGAACTTATCACTCATCATGTGCCATTGTGTACTTTGCATTTTAGACACTCAAAGGTAATCAGCACTCCCCAAATCACAGTGCATTTCCACTCCTTTTGCCAATTCTATTTACTCTGTTAATCCTCACATTCTTCTCCTTATTCATTCCATATAATCCTGAAGATTATCAAGACCTACTTCCAACTCCCTTCCTTTTTTCCCCCTTGTACTGAGAAATATGAATCTCAAAGAATGCTTTGGGTTGCAAGTAATAGAAATCCTGACTCAAAGTTTCTCCAACAATAAGATGTTTTATTATATCACTTAAGTAAAAAATTATTAATCAGTTCCATGTTTAATTCAATGCTCAAGAAAACCATAAAAGATGTGGGTTCTTTCCAACTTCCTGTTGTAGCTTCTTTAGTGTTGCTTTTGTTTCTGAGTTTGTTCAGCAAACTTACCCTTTCAACCCATGGATAGAAATGTTTACCATACATTTATATCTCTACTAGTTTATTTACCAAGGTTTTCCAGAGTAATATAACCAATAGAGTGTATGTCTCTGTGCATAGACAAAAATATTTTTTAGAACTGGCTCACATGATTGTGGAGACTAACATATCTGAGATTTTCAATTAGGCCAGCAGGCAGAAGCCCCAGTTAATACTGTAGATCAAGGAGGAAAAAAAAAAAACAACTTCTGGAAGGATAATTTCCCTCAGTTTTTGTCTCTTAAGGCCTTCAACTGATTCGATAAGGTTTACCAACATTATATAGAGTGATTTGATTTACTCGAGGTGTACTAATGCAAATGTTAATCTCTAAAAATTTCTTTACGGGAGAGATTGTATTAAAACAGCAGAATAGAAGGACTGGAGCTCAACTTCTCTCATAAAAACAACAAAATTACAACCAAATGCCAAGCAAACTTCAACCAAATGGACTGGAAACTTTCAAAAAGATATTCTACTCCAGAAGACGATAATATCAAGAGGTAGGAGGGGTGATTATGTGATATAAGCAACCCCGTACCTCCTGGGTGAGAAGCCCACAGACTGGAAAGTAACTGTATCACAGAGACTCACCTACAGGATTGAGAGTCCTGAGCCCCAAGTCAAATCCCCATGCCTGAGGATCTGGCACAGGGAGAAAGAGCACCCAGAGCACCTGGCATTGAAAGCCAGTGGAACTTGTGTGCAGGAGCTCCGCAGGACTGGGGGAAACAGAGACCCCTTTCTTGAAAAGTGCTCACAGACTTTCACGTGCACCAGGTCCCAGGGCAAAGCAAAGTCTCCATAGGAATCTGGGTCGAACCTGACTGCAATTCTTGGGAAAACAGGGGTGACTGTGTCTTGTTGTGGGGGAAGGGCATTGGAGGCAAAGCTTTTGGGAACATTCATCGGCCTGCATTTCTGTGGAGGGAGCCATTTTTGGGAAAATCTGGCCCCTCCCATCAGTGCTGAGAAGCCCCAGGACAAACATAATCCAGATGGGATCACAACCCCAAACATTAATAAACAGGCTGCCTAAAGACACCTCAGGCACACAGTCGCCTCTAATCTCACCCAGAGACAAAGCCCCACCCATCAGAGGGACAGGAATCAGCCCCACCTACCAGTGGGCAGGTACCAGTCCCTCCCATCAGGAAGCCTACAGAAAGCCTTGCCATACCAACTTCAGCCACAGGGGAGGCAAACACCAGAAGTAAGAGAGGCCATAACTCTATTGTCTACAAAAAGGTCACAACATCAAAAACCTATAAAAACCAAAAGACAGAAAACTGTAACTCAGATAAGGGAGAAAGAAGAAAAAAATCCAGAAAAACAGCTCAGTGATGAGGAGATTATCAGCTTCCAGGAAAAATGCTTTAGACTGCTGATGAAGATGATACAAGGCATTGGAAATAAACTGGAGGCAAAGATTGATAATTTACAGGAAACAATGAGCAAAGAAATAAAATATATAAAAATTAAGAAAGAAGAGATGAAAAATACAATAACTGAAATAAAAAATTCATTAGAAGCAGCCAACAGTAGAATACAGGAGGCAGAAGAATGAACAAGCAAGGTGGAGGAACAGAAAAGAGATAACAGATTGAAAGGAAATGAGGAGAGTCTCAGAGACACTGGGATAACTTTAATGCACCAATATCCATATTATAGGGGTGCCAGAAGAAGAAGAGAGAGAGAAGGGGACAGAAAAAGTATTCGAAGAGATAATAGCTGAAAAATTCTCTAACATGGGAAAGGAACCACTCACTCAAATCCAGGAAGCTAAACGAGTACCACATATTAAACAAATGGGACTTAATTAAACTTCAAAGTTTCTGCACAGCAAAGGAAACCCTAAACAAAATGAAAAGACAACCCACAGAATGGGAGAAAATATTTGCAAGTACATTGACTGGCAAGGGATTAATCTCCCAAATTTGCAAATACCTCCTACAGCTCAATACTGAAAAAACAAACAACCCCATCTAAAAATGGGCAGAAGATCTAAACAGACAATTCACCAGAGAAGACATACAGATGGCCAAATAGCACATGAAAAGATGTTCAACATCATTCATTATTAGAGAAATGCAAATCAAAACCACTATGAGATATCACCTTACACCAGCCAGAATGGCTGTCTTCAAAAAGTCTACAAACAATAAGTGCTGGAGAGGGTGTGGAGATAAAGGAACCCTGTTACACTGTTGGTGGGAATGCAAATTGGTGCATCCAATGTGGAAAACAGTATGGAGATACCTTAGAACTAAAAATAGAATTACCATTTGATCCAGCAATCCCACTCCTGGGCATCTATCCAGAGAAAACCATGACTCAAAAAGACACATGTACTCCAATGTTCATTGCAGCACTCTATACAATAGCCAAGTCATGGAAACAACCTAAATGCCTATCGATGGAGGAATGGACAGGGAACATGTGGTACATATGCACAATGGAATATTACTTAGCCATTAAAAGAAATGAAATTTATAGCATTTATAGCAACATGGATGGACCTAGAAATTGTCATGCCAAGTGAAACCAGTCAGACAATGAAACACCAGTATCAAATGCTACCACTTACATGTGGAATCTAAAAAAAGGACACAATGAACTTCTTTGCAGAACAGATACTGACTAACAGACTTTGGAAAACTTATGGTTTCCAAATGAGACAAATTGGGGGATGTGGGGAATGCACTGAGGGTTTGGGATTGAAATGCTATAAAATTTGGTCATGACAATTTTTGTACACCTATAATTGTAATAAAATGTATTAAGTAATTTTAAAAGTATATAAAATAATTATTGATAAGTATGAAAAAAATAAAAATATCTTTACAAAAATATCTACAATAAAGTTTGTTCAAATATCTAAGTACTATGGACCAGACAAGTTGACACATAAAATTAATCATCATGGGAGTTCTCTTGTGGCATAGTGGATTAAGGATCCATTGTTGTCACTGCAGTGGCTTGGGTCACTGCCGTGGTGTGGATTCAGTCCCCGGCCCAACCAGCTGAGAGTGAAGTCAAAGTATTTCAAGAATATTAACCATTATGATAGCTAGAGCAATCACTGTCTAAAAAGAACCTGAAACACCATGACTGTGTAGATATTAGTCAAGAGTAATTTTCTGGAGCTAGGGGAACATGGCAGTGTGGAGGGTAAACACTCAAACAAAATTGGGGCTCTGTGTGTAATGATGTAAGGCAGACTGTGGTTATGGGTGGTTTTGGATGAAGAGGTAGATTGGAGCAGTAAATGATAAAGTATATTAAACACCAAGATTTACCAAATCCCAAACCTTATGGCTTCCTTTACATGTTCTATAAACCAACCCTGTTAAAGCCCCTAAGCTGCATCATGGCTTGATGGCTTATATTTCTCTTCAGACTGTGGGTTTTATTTATATAAGAACCATGTATCAGTTAGCTCTTTTTTAATTTTCCTTTCTTTTCCTTTTCTTTTTACAGCCACACCCACAGCATATGGAAGTTCCTGGGCTAGGGGTTGAATTGGAGTTACTGCAACAGGCCTAGGTCACAGCCATGGCAATACTGGATTTGAACCCAAAAAACCTATGCCACAGCTGGCAGGAATGCCAGATCCTTAAACCACTGAGCCAGGGACCAAACCCTCACAGACACTATGAAGGGTTCTTAACCTGCCAAGCCAGAATGGGATCTCCTCAGTTAAGCTTTTTAACAATAGTTCCATCCATGGTGCTCAGTATTAGTGGTTATTCCTTAAGTACTACTAAACTGACCAAAGTCGGTTATTCTAGTGCTAAATCAGCCTTGTTTGCCACTGCTATAGATGCCATATATTTCTATATGCCACAAGCTTTGTTGAAGTCACAGATTCACAACTGTTATACCAACTGATAGTTATTTCTGGACTCTTGTAAAAACTTTCAGGACAGTAAAACTCATGCAAATAATTGAGCCACATGAGGTTCTCTTCTCATTTACACATCCATATTCTGAAAAAAGTCTCAGTGACAAGGTAGAAAATACTCTTAATCTTACATTCAATAATGATAATAAGAGAAAAATGGACCACTGTCCTAAGCACCAGTTTGGATCAAGTAGGTCATCTGGAGTCTGTCAAATGTTAGAGCCCCGGGTCCAATTATTTAATTCATAAACTCTCATGACTCATTTTTTATGAGAGCTGGAGTTCCCCAAAATTTAGGAACTGAGATCATCAGATACCAGTCTTCTTCATCAAGAAGCCAAAGGACTTTGGGACTGTTTAATCCATGGAGTGACCTCTTCAGTGGCCACTGTGTGGAGACACTTTGAGCTTACAAATTCAAAGAACAATTACTAAATATCTTCCATGTTCTAATATCATGAAAGACACTCACTTGAATGATTACATTTCCCAATCTACAGTTTTCTGCCTTTCTCAAACATAGAAGTATGAAATATTCAGTTATGTTGTTACTGATAAAATAATTTTAGTAATGCCAACAGCAACTGATATGTACTGACTCACACCATGCACCAGACACTTCACTTACTTTATGTAATTTAATCATCACAAAACTTCATCAGGCTACTTTGGTCTTTATCTCCATTCTAACAGATGAAAAACCTGAGGGACTGAGAGTTAGTAGGAAAATTGCTAACTCTTCTACCAGAAGGAAGCCATAGAGACCAGACTCAGCTGCAGGTCTATCTAACTCCACAGTCCATGCCAAGATCTCCATACCCTAATGCTTCCCATGTACCAGGCTTTATACATGTTATCTCATTTAAGAATGGAAAGTTAAATTCCTTTAAATCAACACATAAATGAAAGATAAAACTTTTTTCCTGTAGTTGTTTTATAAACAAACCAACTCAATACAGGGCCTTGAGTACATGTAAAGAAATAATGTTGTCAATGGGGAGAAAACACTGAAAAGCAAAATTTCTCAGAACATACCCAGTACTATTCAAGAATATTTTAGTCACTACAGAGGGCATTACTAGTTTAGCAAGACATTAAAACCGGGCAGAATGCCCTTTGTTGCTCTAATTAATGATCGTGAAGCACAAGAATATAATTTAAATGTAAATTCTGGGACATCTTGAATATGAGAAGCTGATCCACCAGA
>PVHT020001179.1:6442472-6466718 GCA_004024745.2 Catagonus wagneri
TGAAAAGCAAAATTTCTCAGAACATACCCAGTACTATTCAAGAATATTTTAGTCACTACAGAGGGCATTACTAGTTTAGCAAGACATTAAAACCGGGCAGAATGCCCTTTGTTGCTCTAATTAATGATCGTGAAGCACAAGAATATAATTTAAATGTAAATTCTGGGACATCTTGAATATGAGAAGCTGATCCACCAGAAAAAAATACATAGTCTTCCATCCATTGGAAAGGGATGCTCCCAACCATAAGTATAAAATGTCATGTATCTATAACATGCTGTATGAACATAGATGTATCAATTAAGTTATTATAAGAGTATAATCATAAACCTGATCATTTCTGGGTGAATTAATCAAGCCCAGTTTCTATGCCCACTGGGCCAAAGACTAAATGTACCATTGTCAATTTATCAAGTTAATAATAACACTTTATGAGACTATTTGGCAGTCAGCTGGCTTTTCTCTGGCTCATCCACTCTTCCTCACTATGCCTGGTTTCCTCTTACTGAAAAACTCCAAGAGTACCTATTCATGTCTCACAATACAAATGAGAAAACTGATGCCCAAGAGTTTGGCAACTTGCTTAGCTCTGGACAGCTGATGTCATGAACTCTACAGAAGAACCAAAAAAGGAGGCATTGTTCTTCCCACCTGCCACAAAGACCTCAACTGACAATTGGGGCCCTCTGTTTTGAAGTGCCTGACTTAGCCCCACCTTGACTCCTCTTGGGGAGTTATTTCTCATCCTCTCACATACAAGCAGTTAAAAATATTTTGAAATCTCACCTGCCTTCCCTTCCATCTTGCTCTTTAACATTCATGTCCTTTTATGCAGCACTTCAAGACAAGTGCTGCAAAGTCTTGAAGCAGAAGGATGAAGACTATGATTAGGATAAAAGTAGCAGGGAAGACCAGGAACCCCCACTGTGCCCTGAAACTAAAGTTATTATATGTTTCTGTCACTAACCTGTCTTCATCTCCCCCCCCATATTAACAGCATCTACTCTTCCTGCTATTTTTAGCTGGTATTTGGCCCAATCTGCTAAGTCCTGACCATGAATACTACTGAAATGACATCAGTGACAGCATACATTCCAGAAAGCCTCATTGCCACATTCAGACTTTTCAGACTTGTTGTTTCAATAATATTAAAAAATGACTCTTTCGCACTTAGCCAAATTTCAGCATATAGAATTTCAGTCCTGACTCCTCCATTGTCTTCTCCCTGACAGAACCACCTGGAGATGGAAAGACCTTAAGATGCAAGCTCGAATGGAAAAACATGGTCTTAGTTAAATTACCTCTCATTTAATAAACTTTCTGTTGATGGAGTATTCATCCAACACATAAACCAGACTATGGTGCCTTTTGCAATACTTTCCATGCCATGAAGCAAATGCAAAATTCAGGAAACAATACTACATTTCATTCAAATTATTTTCTTAAAAATAAGGTAACAAAAATAAATGTGCATTTACCTGGGACAAAGCTTCCCTGGACCACCTCCTTATACGCCCACCAGCCTTCATGGATTTTTGGTGAATTCTGTTGAGCTAAAGGAAAAACAAAGAGAAAGGATACTAAGATGTTAGCCTAGAAGTGCTAGGTCTTGGTTGTCCAGGCAAGAAGAGTGTCTATACATAAAATAATCCTTTTCTAAAAAATGCAACATCACCATTTTCCCTCTTATTTTCAAATAGATTACTAATTTGCAAAGAAATTGTTATAGTGTTTTATAAAAAACACTCAGGATGTTTCTAATGAAGATAACCAGACAGTTTTTATATATTTAAGTCTATTTAAACTCCCCTGTTACTACCTCTGACTCACCTCACTTTTTAACCATCCCTTACACACACATGCACACACACATACACACCTCTGTATAAGAAAGACCTATCAATTTGACTGAAGTATCAATTCAAGAAACATCATTTAGAAGAAAGAAAGAAATCAGAAGCCCTTGGATAATTGAGTGTTGCAACTAACAAAAGTATTATTGAAAGCCTCTGTTCCATCAAGAAACACTTTGCTCTCTCTTTACCTCCAATCATTGTTTCTTCAACTCCCCCATCCATCAAGATGTGGAATTATGTAAGATTTTAGCAGGCAACAAGACAATCAGACCATCTGAATAAAATCTATTATAATGATGGAACTGCTGAGTTTTCATTAGCTTTCTTTGACATGCATTGTAAATGATCCAAATTCACCCTGTAAAAATCAATCAGCTTGAGTAGGGCCATTTGGTGCCCGTCAATTATGAAACATGATAGGTACAGGCTATAGTTGAAGAAAATAAAGATATTTTGTATAGTATGTTTTCAAATGCCCCTGTATGCCCAGTATGGCTTCATACTGTTTGGCAATTTGAAAAGGCAGTCAGGACAGCACATTTAAAAAGCACCTCATTTAAAGTTATTTTATAATAGTACAGTGGTTTATCTGAGAGCACCAAGAGAAGTACTGCATTTCCATTTTAACATCTCACAGCCAGATTTTCAATAATCATCTCTTTGTTGTGTACATCTGATTTCAGGTGAGTGGAAGAAAGCTGATAGAGAATTCCTCAGAGCAAACAGGTGAACAGAAAGCCACATAAACTTCCACTTTGTTTCCCTTTGTCTATGGGCTGGGATTTCTTTATGATGTGTAACCAGTCCCTGGGAAAGATCCAGGTGATCTAATCAAAAATTGTGACAATAAAATCTGTCATATGCACCAGGTGAGGATCCATATAGAGCAAAGGCCCTTCTTTTGATATTTCAATTTCATTCCCCTTTTTTGTTGTTATGGCAGTTTGAGAATGTGTAAGTTTCAAAGGAAACTTGGGTCTTAGGATTTGGAGACAGAATTCATTGTTCCCATCTCTTATACAGATGGGGAAACTGAGGCAAGAGAATGGATAACACTTTAAAAAGTATAGGGCCTTAGAATAGGAGTCAACAAAGTTTCTCTGCAAATGGTTAGATATTAATATTGTACACTTTGAAAGCTGTCTGTCCTAAGAACTCAACTCTGTCATTGGAGCACAAAAGCAGCCACATGCAATATACAAATGAGTGAGTGTGGCTCTATGCCAAGAAAATTTTATTTACAAACACTGACAGGATTTGGCCTTTGGGCTGTGGTTTTCTGATTCTGTTTTTGAGCTAGAAAGAATTATTGTCATCTAATTCTGCTTCCTAATCAAATGTTTTAGGAGTGAGCTACTTTAAAAAGTAAATTCCTATCATTAACTGTAAGACAGAACTAAATACATTAAATACTTAGGTTCTAAGAAAACACAACTGTAGAACATTTCCACATGGAAATCAAAGTGTCCTCTCAACTTAGTGGAAAACAAAACTCAAAGAGCAATGACTGAGAGTCCCCCGGTGTGGTAGGGAAGGAAATGGTACAATAAAGGACAGAGAAGCCTCACTAAGGCATCCAGTAGAGGCAGAGAGATTATTTAACTACACTCCACCATCAGTCAAAATGCACCAAACTGTAAACATGCACATTTAAAAAAATGTGCTCCCAAGTTATGGGTCAGCACAATTATGAAAGGTGACAAGGAAAGATGCAGTCAAACATGTGAAAAATGCACTTAACAGCACATGTGATGCTGTGGTTACTTGGTTTTAATTTCACAGTAGGAGCCCTAACAGTTGTTTTCCATAGAAAATGCTTTTCCCTGCTGGGGAAACTCTTTATTTAGCTCAATGTGTTTCATTTAAAAGTACAGGGTGAAATATCATACCTGAAGTATTTACACCTCTACCATTCTTTACTTTTTATCAAGTTGTGAGAGGAGGAAACTCATTTTTATCCCTTCTCCCTTGTGACCCCGTCTCATATAAAAACTAGACAGAATATTCAGATCATCGAGGATAGTACTGGCTAACTCAGTGACAAAATGACTGTACATATTCCAAGCACAGAAGATAGGTATAACCTAGGACCCCCTTACACACTGGGACAGAACCAAAAATCTGACATCAAAATTACATTTGCATAGGAAATAAAGAAAGAAATTGGTGGTGGTGCAGCTGGTATTACTTTCACCCAGAAGGCTTAGAACAAGCTCACAGTTAAAAGGCTCAAAGATGTCTAGAGTTGAATATCAGCAGAAAGTCCCTAAAGTTTCTAATTCTGAGCCTGGTATTCTAGAATCTATGCAGTTTGAATTTGCTACTCATTTTAATCTCATAATCTTTCTGAAATTTCTATCCACCTGCTGTTCCAAAGTATACCATGTTTACTGTTCTCTCCATAGCTTTGTTCTATCCTTTTTTAACCCAGAATATTCCGTCTTAATCTACCTAATGACAAATCTACTCAATTCTCAAAGTCTTACCAGTTCTCACTCCTTTCAAGGAAATTCGTCTGAGCATTTTTCCTCCACTATAACCCATCATCACCCTGAATTTCAGAACATTAGTTTCCATTCTTTATTTGTTACTTTCATTAAGTCAGCAAACACTTACTGGGTACCTGTGACTGTTAGTGTTCTAAGCATCAAAAATATAGAGTTCCTATTTTCTAGAAACTTAGATTCTATGAGGAGACAAAAAAGCAAACAAATTGAATCAAACTATAAGAATATTAGATAGAGAAAAATACTCTGCAGTATAATTAAAGAAGGTGAGGTAATAGAGAGTGACTGGAAATAGATATTAGATTGTGTAACAGTGATGCCCTTTGAGGTTTTGACATTTATCTGAATTTAAATGACAAAACAGACATGACCTCATGAAAATCAGCAGTGATAATATTTCAGGTGGATTAAAAGATCCTATGAAGTCAGGCAGGAGTGGCTTTTTCCAGAAACATAAAATTGTCCTTATGAGTGCACCACAGCAGATGTATGCAAAAAAATTCAAGGGAGACCTAACAGTTTAGGCAGAAGTGCAGGAGAAAAATGATGGTGGCTTCAACTAGCATAGCATTGGTGAAAACAGAAATGGATGTACCCTATATAATTAATATATATTTTATAAAATATATACATATATAGTTCCTATATATTTAAGAGTAAGAGTTATGGGGACTTGCTGATCAGTTGAATTAGGGAAGTTAAAGACCACAGATCAAGGATAACTTCCATCATTATTGACCTGAGTGACTAGATGTTGACAGTTATTGAGATGACAAGGAAGAAAGACTGGGGGAAGAGTAGCTTTGAAATGTGAAGTGAAGAGTACTGTTTGAGATGCTAGTGAGCAATTATGGGGAGATGTTAAGTAGGTAGCTGGATATAAAATGAGTTCTGAGGAGTTATCCCTTCCTCATATAAATGATATTGAAAATCTTGAATTTAGAAGAGGTCTCCAGGAAAAAAGTGAAAATATATATAGAGAGACCAAAAGGGACACAGAATTGAGCTCTTGGATGTTCAGTATTTAGAGATTAAACAGAGAAGGAAAATCCAAAATCAGATTGAGAGATAGAGGCTACTAAGGTTGGAGAACAAAAGAAACAGGAGAGAAAATAGAAGTTCCATGCCATTCTGTTTTATATTTACTTCCCACTCTCTCTCCATCCCCCACACACTTCTTATTTTATAATAATTTTAGATTTATAGAAAAACTACAAAGATAATGCAGAAAGTGCCTATATATACTCCATACCCATCTCCTTTATCATAAACATCCTTCATTACTACATGAACCTAATGTCCTTTTTTCTATTCCAGGGTCTCATCCAGGAACTCATATTTCATTTAGTTGTCATGGCTCCTAAGTCTTCTCATGGCTGTAGGAATTTCTTCACATATTTTAAATTTGTAATTTCTCTACAGCCTTCTTCCTAAATAAATTAAAGTTATCTCAAGGGTAAATGTTGTGCCTTGTCTATTACAATGTAACATACAATAGTGCAATGGGTAGTGTTTAATGAATATTTGTTTAATAAATCTAGGAAGGAAGGAAGACATAAAATGCCATTTAGAAATGCTATTCACAAGTTTTCTAGGTATACCCACCCTTCAGACTTCTCTCCACTTTTTCCCTAAAATGAGTTTAATGATAAATAATTCTTAGATTTTAAGAACTATGTAACTAAAACTATAACAATAGTAGAACACAAAAAAGGGATAAAAAGATCAGCTTTAACCTGCATAAGTTTAATATGTAGCTATAATTTTCTTTTCTGCTTCGTTCACCAAGAATTATGTCCTGAGTTTTCTTCTCCATTCTCATTTTTTAATATGCACATTACAGTTCTTTCAGTAAATATGCCACAATTTCCCACTTATTCCTTCCTATTGGCCATTTGGTTGTTTGAATTCTAGAATTAACTTTTTCACTCCCAGAGCATCCCTCGTTCTCCCTCTTTTAGACACTTTTCTTTAGCAGAGCATGCCAAAATCAGGGTTAAAGAACAAGGCACAAGTACTTTTGTTGTTACTTCATGAAAAATGTATAGTAATTTGTACTGTCATAGTTATGTAAGTGGTTATTTTTAAAGCAAAATATTGGACTAACCTCAAGACAAATAAGTAATAATAGAATAATGCTAGTCCATTTAAAAATAATTTTGACTTCTGACAAATAGACAATTAATAAGCTCTGTAATTCTATCAAACGGGTGATTCTCTTCTAACACAAATTCATGAGATGAAGAGTTCATCATAGTCAGAACACACTGTATTTCACTATTTTTAATATTATTTATCATACTGAAATCAGGAATAGATGTATTTTACATAAATATTATAGATCAAATTTGTAGTAGAGTCTGTTCATGTTTTAAAATGGATGAAACTTCAGATCTCAAAAGTTCAACTCCATGCCGAAATTCACCTAGCCTCCCATAAATCACAGCAATGAGGAGAAAGCATGTGTTATATTCAGAATACTTGAAAGGGTATGGATATAGTGAATCTACTTTTAAATCACAATTTATAACCTATTGATAATTTCAAAACTAAAAATAGCCAATTGTGAGATTAATGTCATTTCACTCCAAACTTGCCATCACAACTAATACCTTTGAATGAGACTAAAATCTCTTCATGTCTCCTAAGCTTGATCTCAGCAAGGCTAAGTCAAAAAAGGAAAGGAAACAAGAAAAATCGTTGATGCCTTTTCAGAGGTAGTGTGAAATAAAGGAAAATATACAGCAACCTGTAATTTAATACCAAATGTATTACTAGATTTTATGTCACTTAGAGCAAATAATTTCCTCTTTCAAATGCTCAAATTAAAAAAAAAAAGAAACACAAATAACCTCAGTGTCCTTTTCTGAAAATTGGTAATAACTACCTTGAAGGACCTAATATGGTAATGTATATAAGGCAATATTGGAGCTCCCCAGTGACCTAGTGGTTAAGGGTTTGGTGTCACTGAAGTGGCTCAGGTCACAGCTGTGACTCATTCTGTTCCTGCCTAGGAACTTCCACATGCTGTGGGCACTGTGGCACTGTTTAAAAAAAAAAGACAATACTTTGTGCTTGATATACAAAATCTACTACTTTCATGATTTGATGTTAGTAGTGGTGAGTTTGGGGGATGTGGGGTACAACCAAAAGGCAGAAAGGGAATCTGGCAAAAGATAAAAAAGCAGAAAATTGCTCAGAAAACAAAATCAGAAGTTATGGTAGAATTTTACTTGAAACTGTTTGAAATTAAAAAAAAAGATGGCTTGAAGAATCACTCCTCTAGATTCTGAGCCAATTTATGGAAGGAGAAAGATAAACCTGCCTGACCCAGGGAGAGTTCAAAAGCCCCTGATGACACTCATGAAATTTTCAGCTGAAAGTATAGTTGCAAAGAAACCTGTGGGAACAGAACATGAGATTTGAATAGGAAAAAAAAAACTAATTGAATAGGAAAACAACTAATTAAACTTGCGCTATCTGGTAATAAGCCCAATGCTCAATAAGGCTACAGAGAAAGCAGACAAAATGACTCATTGGAATCAATTAGCATGGTGAGACATAAGGCCAAATGAAACTCTTAGGCAAAGGCCAGGCGGTTTTATTAATTTATTCTTTTTAATAAACTATCATCTCAACATCTTTTTGTCCTTTCAGTTTCTGATCTATACAGTGTCTACTGATCATGCACTACAAGACAGATGCTGTCACATAATTTATATGTGGTAGAGACAGAGAAATATGAACATATCTGAGTTGTGCAAATGACCCATTATTTAAGTAACAAAGACAAAAAAAAAAGCTTGAAACTTGAATTATCTGGGGAATTGTAGCTGCAAGGATTTTTTTCCTGCTATCTCTGCTACTATTTCAATGAAGATGACTCAAAATTGTACACTCCTGTCCTGGATTTTTGGTACCAGTTCTATCCAATATTTTTAGCAGTCCACTGAGGTATCACTATTTTTCTGGACTATATGATCACAACAATTGTCTTTTCCCCTGGGGCAAAGACAGCATGAATGATCCATTTCCTTTTTATTCCTTAACAAAAAAGCCTTGGTTTTTAGTAATGCACATTGACTTCTCAGTTAAGACTGCATTTTCCTATCTCCCTAGCTAGGTGTGGACACGTGACAAAATCCTGGTTAATGTGTGTAGGATATACAAGAAATATTAAAGGGAAATTCTATGCCTCCTCTCATCTCCTCTAGGATGTTAGAGCATAGACAGGATGCCAAAATTTCAAGTAGCTATCTTAAACTATAATGCAAAACCCTCATTTACAATAACAAGATAGAGCTGGAATACCTATATTTAGAAGAGAGAAATAAACCTTCATTAGTATTTTCTGTCACTCACAGCTGACACTAATCTAAATGATACACATTCACCCCCAATACACAAAGGATTAAGACATTGGTTCTACTTGCTTTAGCTCTAATCCATTATTTCCTGTACATTTATATTACTTAGACAGAGGACCTCAATATTTATTTAAATGGGCAATTACAGATGCCTAATAATAGGACTCCTTGTCTCCATGCTCCCTGATGTTATCCCCCCATCTACCACACTATTAAGATTCCTCTTCCTAAAGCACTACTTTTCTCATGTATTTCATTGCCCCTTCAAACTTATATGATGACTTCCAACCACTTGCAGAACAATATCCAAACGGATTGATCAGCACTTAAGGATTTCCACAATAATCCTTCAATGGCTCCCTGTTGCTTACACAATGACAGGCAAGTGAAGCTTTCAATGTTCTGGTAGAATGGGGTTAATCTACCTGTTTTCAAATCTCACTCCAGTCTCCTTTGACTGTCATTTCTCTGTGTTCTCATAGAATTTATTATAAACTTCTGCCTTAGAAGTTTTCTTTAATTATCTCTTCATAGATTTGCCATCCTGACAGAACAAGTATTAAATAAATATTTCTTAACTGAAGTAAATTTAAATATTTTTTCACTGAATGACCCTATGTCCTAGTTAGACTAAACTGTCTTCTCTTGTTTATGTGTCATTTGCTCATACTATTTATTTTCTTGTAACATCATTTTCTTTGCAGCATATCCAAAGTAATTAAATTCTTCAAGTATCAGCTCAAAAGCCACCTTCTCCTTGAAAACGTCCATATTCCTTACAGCTGGAAGAAAGCTTTATCACCTCTGAAGGAAGTTTCTTACCATTTTATGTACAATTTATTTCATTTCAATCCAATTCAACTATATTGAATTCAATTCAGTCCAATCCAAAAATAATATTTAGAATGTAGTCAGTGCATTTGACCACTGATTCTAGGTTTCTATTTTAGAGAAGTTTGCAGTTCAATGAGAAAGAAAAGATGTCTTTAACATATTTGAGGCTAATGTTTATTCAATATATTAGTTAATGTTAGTGATGATAAAGCTAGTTTACCTGCTATAAAAAGTAAACTCTAAGTCTCAAAGAGGAGAGGTAGGATCAAGATGACAGAGGAGTAAGATTTGATGCTCACCTTCTCCCACAAACATATCAAAAGAAAATCTATATGAGAATGATTTGCACCGACAACCTACTGAACACTGGAAGAAGACCTTAAACCTCAAAAAAGAGCAAGGAATCCTCCACGTAACTGGGTAGAACAAAAGGCAAAAATAAAAGAAAAGAGAGAGAGAGAAAGGAATCAGTAGAGGACCAGCACTCCTGAGATGGCGCTAAGAAAGAGGAAAGGAACTACCACCCTGCGAAGCCACCTAACTGACAGGGAGATCAGCTGAGATGGAGGGTCCTCAAAGCTCAGAGAAAAGGACACTAGCTGAACTGAGGACAGCAAAGCAGAGAGAGGCAAAAGACCACTGGTACCACCACCCCTGGACAACACAGTCTGAGATATTTGAAGGGGGCTGGGCACTGAGATTCAGGGTCAAGGGGTCAGTTATGGGGAGAGGACTAGTGTTTGGCTGTTGGGAGACAGCCTGAGGGAACTAGGGAGTGTACAAAGGGCTGAGAAGTGGAGCACCACAGCGAAAGGGAACCTGGGAGGAGGTCTGGTCCTACAGGAGAAGCAAGGCACAATTGTTGGGGAATGCAAGAAGGGGAGGGGCAGATTGCCACAAGAATTTCTCCCTCTGCACACATGTGGACTCTCAGATAGTGGGACTATGGGCAGCGAAGCACTTCTTAAGCCTGTGATGGCCCCACTTGAGCCAGCTATGGGTAGTGGAACCTCCTGCACTGGCTAAGTGGGATAAGTACCTCTTGCATTGTGTGTGGGGGCAAACCACTAGAGTTATCTCTGACTCAAGAGGTGGGCATGGCCCACAATCACTAGGGGTCCATGAACAGGCAACACATGTGGACCCAGTCACCTCAGAGCACAGCACAGAGGAGGACAATGCAATCAGGCATCACCCATTGTTGCTCTCACTCCCCTGGGAATGTACACACGCTGCCACTGCCACTGCCAAATGCTTCAGGCACCACCTAAACCTGCCTGAGGGTCACTACCACTTCCTAGGGCAATGTCACAATGATCAGTCTGTGCCACCTTTCCACAGCTCCTTGTTACTGTCAAGAGCTGAGAAACCAGGCACTATTAGCCCTGCCCACTGCCTCCATATCCCTGGAATGACATGCAGCTTGTTCAAACTAAGGAAACAACTTGCTGAAAAGAAGGAAAGAGCAAACATCCAAACTTCCATGCCAAAAGGAAATAACAAAACCCTACAAAATATGCAGTGGGACTCTTGCATATAAATAGCAGTTGATTTCCCTAAACTCACAGAATTAAAAAAGCACAAGCAAGGAGGAGTGGCAAGATGGCGGAGGAGTAAGAGGTCATGCTCACCCTCTCCCACAAACACATCAAAAAAAAAAACCACATCTAAATGCAAAACAACTTGAAAAGAGCATTAACTGTATGCTGGCAAAATCTAAAGCTCCAAAAGTTGCAAGAAACTCTTGACATAACTGGGAATAAAAATGGAAAAAAAGAGAGAGAGATAAAAAGAATCAAGACGGCAGCAGCGCCCCAGGGAAGGAGCTGTGAAGGGGAACAGGAAAGCATACCCAGGGAAGCTACCTAACCTAACGATCCAGAGGGATCAGCCGATCTGGCTCAAAACCCAAGAAAAGCACAGCAGCTGGACTGAGCACAGCAAAGCAGAGTGAGAGCTTCACAGTTCATCTGAATACCAGCACAGAGTCATAGGCTGAGCCTTTCCGGCGGGGGCCAGGAGCTGGGAGCTGAAACTTAGCCACCGAAGGTCAGTCTCCCCAGTCCAGACCCACAGGGGAGGCAAACCTCCATAGTTGAGGAGAAGGATAGGGGGAGGGGCTGACCACCATACGAAACACCTTGACCTAGCGCATACGGCTTGGGACACAGCTTTGGTGGGGCGGGACCAGCAGCTTATGCCCTGGTGTCGCAGAGTCTTGGCACAGAAGTTTGCTCAGCATCAGGGGGCATGTCTCGGAATTTCCTCACAGATGTTCATACAGCTTCGGGGCCTGTCTCGGAGTTCCAGCGCAGCGGTTACACAGCGACTGGGGTGTGTCTAGGAGTTTTGGCCTGGCTGTTCGTGCAGCTTTGGGGCATGTCGCAAACCATTGGCGCAGCAGTTCCAGCAGTTCCACAGCAGCGGGGGTGTGTCTAGGAGTCTCGGCCCGGCTGTTCACGCAGCTTTGGGGCGTGTTGCGAAGTTCCTGCGCAGTGTTTTCACAGCAACGGGGGTGTATCCAGGAGTTTCCGCACAGCTGTTCTCTGGACTTGGGGGGGGGGTATGGGCGTGTCTCAAAGTTCAAGTGCAGCAGTTCTGCAGCAATGGGGCATGACTAGGAGTTTCAGCAGGGCTGTTCCCTTGGCTTAGGGGAGTGTGTCTCAGAGTTTCGGCTCCACAGTTTGTGCAACTTCAGGGCGTGTCTCGGAGTTTTAGCCAGGCAGTTCGCGCTCCCTCGGGATGGTCTCGGAATCTCAGTAGAGCAGTCAACGCAGATGCAGGGCAGATCTCAGAACCTCCACAGGGCAAGTCGTGCAGCCTCCACAGATCACCCCACAGCCTGGCAGGGCAGGGCAGATCTCAGAGCCTCTGCAGGACAGGTTGCACAGCCTTGGTGGGCAGGTTCTACAGCTTCACAGGGACAGGTGGTGCAGCTGCTGATGGGCGGATCTCAGAGACTTGGCACAGCAAGTCACGCAACCTCAGCAGTGTAGTTCCCGCAACCTCAGCGGGGCCTGTCGTGCAGCCACGGTGGAAAGGGTCTCAGAGCCTTGACAGTGCAGGTTGCCCAGCCTTGGTGGGACTGATTGCTCAGACACAGCTGGTGCTGCAGCCACAGTGGTGAGGCAGATCATGCATGGTTCCCCAGCAGACTGAAAGCTGAGAGCTGGTCAGATTGAGCACAGAACTCTGCCAGCTGGAGGGAACCTTGCAAGGGGTGGGGCTGCCCAAAAGCAATCCATGGTTGCTGGGTAGCTGAGGTTGATTGTTAAACTGCTGTTGCCCCTGCATCTTCTGGGCACACACTGCCCAGGCCAAGAGACCGGAGGCCCTTTCCTGGACTGCTGTGGATCAGGCGTCACTGGATGCAATTCGCCCACTCCAGTAAGCAGCCAGCTAGGCTCCAGGTGACCAGAATTCCTGGGTCACAGTCTGCCTACAAAACGGAGGCTGCTTTCCTGCTTGCATTAGTACGGCATTTCTGGAGCAACAATCCATAAGACTTTTGCTCCCACACTAGAGACTGGGCATTTCTTGTGCAGGCTACAGGTTACCAGGCACCTCTGGTGTGGCTCAAGGGCATCGGGGGGGTAGGTGCCACACGGGGCCCGCCAAACACCAGAAACTGTTCACTCCTGGGAACACACCAACCCTGCTGCTCCCACTGCTGAGTGCCCTGGGTAGTGCCCAAATAACTGATCTCTATCTCTTCCTAAGACCCTGCAACTAAGAACCACCTGTACAGGACTTCTTAGGTGGGCTCAGTGAGACAGGTTGCTTTATGCATAGACTATAGGGGGAGGGGGCAGACCACCACAGTTATCACTGGCTCTAGAGATGATCATGGCCCACTTCCACTAGGAATCTCTGAAAAGATACCACCTGTGTTTCCAATCAACTCAGAGGAGGGCTCTGCAATTGAACACTAGCTGTTGTGGCTCTCACTACCCTGGGAAATCATACTTCCTTCTTCTGCTACTGCCAATTGCCCTGGACACCTGGGAGATCTACCTAGAGCTCATTACCACTTCTCAGGGCCTTGCAACTACGAGTAGACAGTGAGACCTTCCTGTAGGTCCCTGCTGCTGTTGAAAGCCCACAGAACAGGCACCAACTGCTGGCCCTACCCATTGCTTCTTTTCCTCTGAAAACACACAGAGAACCTTTGAGATAACAGCCTGCTCACACCGAAGAAAGAGATACCAAATATTCACACCCTCACACCAAAAATAAGTAGTAACCACACCCTACAATAAATAAATAAATAAATACAAAGGGGTGCTCTTGCCAATAAGAGCACAACAAGAATACAAAACAACAGTGTGGCTTCCCCAAACTCACAGAAAAAGAAAAACACAAGCAAGATGAAGAAGCTCAGAAACCATTCCCAGGTAAAAAACAGGACAGGTCATCTAAAGCAACCAACAAGGAAACAGACCTCTGCAATCTGACAGAAATGGAGTTCAGAAGGGAAATAGTGAAAATACTTGAGGAATTAAGGCTGAATTACAAGGAATTTAGAGAAGATACAAACAGCAATGCAGATTCCCTTAGAAAAGAACTAGAAAACATAAGGAGGAGCCATGAAAAGCTAGAAAACTCATTTGCAGAGATACAAACTGAGCTAAAGGCAATAAGAGCAGTTTGAATAATGCAGAGGAACGAATCAGTGACGTGGAAGATAGAATAATGGAAATCACATAATCAGGACAGCAGACAGAAAACCAAATGAAAAAAACATGAAGGCAATATAAGAGATCTATGGGATAATATAAAGAGGCCCAACTTACGCAAAACAGGAATTCCAGAATGGGCAGAAAAAGAAAAGGGGATTGAAAACATATTTGAAGAAATTATGTCAGAAAACTTTCCAAATCTGAAGAAATCTGACATCAAGATACAGGATGCACAGAGGGCCCCAAACAAGCTGAACCCAAGCAGACCCACGCCAAGGCATATTATATTAAAAATGGCAAGAATTAAAGATAAAGAGAGCATCCTAAAGGCAGCAAGAGAAAAGCAGAGCATTAAGTATAGAGGCTCCCCCATAAGGCTGTCAGCAGATTTCTCTACAGAAACACTACAGGCCAGAAGGGAGTGGCAAGATATATTTAAAGTGCTGAAAGGAAAAGGTTTCCAACCTAGAATACTCTACGCAGCAAGAATACCATTTAAAATAGGAGGGGAAATCAAGAATTTTTCCAACAAACAAAAGCTAAAAGAGTACAGCAATACTAAACCCTTTCTAAAAGAAATTCTGAAAGGGTTCCTATAAAAAAAAAGAGAGAAAAAGAAAAGAAAAGTAAAAAGTAAGAAATAGAATGGAGGATACCACAAATGAAAGCAATCTTTCAAATAAGCCAGCATACAGGTGCAAACATAAAGATGATAAAAGAAATAAAATAAAAAAGTCAACAAAACCAAACATTATGGGAAGGGAAAACAAGAAAATATAGATACTTTACTGTTTTTAACTTGTTAAAAATATATTAAAAATTTTGTTTTAATCTTTAAAAAAAGTATTTTTATTTTTTCTTTCTATTTTTTATCTTTTTAATTTTTTCTTTTAATAACGTGCTTAAGCCTATATGGATATCAGGCCACAGTAAGCAGAAATAAGAAGATTTTAAAATACTTAAAAAACGGGGCAACCACAAATCAAAAGGGAACATCACATCCACAAATCCTGAAAAGAAAAGCACACAAACATAAAGTAAATGGAAACCATCCAAATAAAAACAGAAAAGAAGAAAAGAGAAACATAGAAGGAACCAGAAAGGAAGGTCTAAAATAGCAATAAATACATATCTCTCAATAATCACCTTAAATGTCAATTCACTAAATGCTCCAATCAAAAGACACAGAGTGGCAGACTGGATAAAAAAGCAAAAACCTACAATCTGCTGCCTACAAGAGACTCACCTTAGGGCAAAGGACACAGATAGATTGAAAGTGAGGGGTTGGGAAAAGATATATCATGCCAATGGACAAGAAAGGAAAGCAGGAGTGGCAATACTCATATCAAACAAAAGAGACTTTAAGATGAAGGCCATAAAGAAAGACAAAGAAGGTCACTATTTAATGGTTAAAGGATCCATTCAAAAAAAGGATATTACAATCGTCAACATATATGCCCCTAATATAGGAGGACCAAAATACCTACAACAAGTACTATAAGACATAAAAGGAGAAATTGATGGTAATACAATAATAGTAGGAGACTTTAACACTCCACTCACATCAATGGACAGATCCTCTAGACAGAAAACCAGTAAGGCAACAGAGACCCTAAATGAAACAATAGAAAAGTTAGACCTAACTGACATTTTCAGGACATTACATCCAAAAAAATCAGAATATACATTCTTCTCAAGTGCACATGGAACATTCTTGAGGATAGATCACATACTGGGGCATAGAGCTAACCTCAACAAATTTAAGATTATAGAAATTATTCCAAGTATCTTCTCCGACCACAAAGGAATGAAACTAGAAATCAACCACAGGAAAGGAGATGTGAAAAAACATACTACATGGAGACTAAACAACATGTTACTAAAAAACGATTGGGTCAATGAGGAAATCAAGAAGGAAATGAAAAAATACCTTGAGATTAATGAGTGAAGACTCAACCACTCTAAATCTATGGGATGCTGTAAAAGCAGTACTCAGAGAGAAGTTCATTGCATTACAGGCCTTCCTCAGAAAAGAAGAAAAATCTCAAATTGACAACCTAACCCACCACCCGAATGAATAAGAAAAAGAAGAACAAAAACACCCTAAAGTCAGCAGAAGGAAGGAAATCATTAAGATCAGAGAGGAAATCAATAAAATAGGAACTCAAAAAACAATAGAAAAAATCAATAAAACCAAGAGCTGGTTCTTTGAAAAGGTAAACAAAATTGACAAACCTCTGGCTAGATTCACCAAAAAGAGGAGAGAAAAAACCCAAATAAACAAAATAAGAACTGAAAAAGGAGAAGTGACAACAGAGATTACAGAAATACAGAAAACCATGAGGGAATACTATGAACAATTGTATGCCAACAAATTTGATAACCTAGAAGAACTGGACAACTTTTTAGAGACTTACACCCTGCCAAAATTGACTCAGGAAGAAATAGATCAACTAAACAGACCAATTACCAGAAATGAAATTGAGTATGTCATCAAAACACTCCCTACAAATAAAAGTCCAGGACCAGATGGCTTCACAAGTGAATTCTACCAGACATACAAAGAGGTACTCATACCCATTCTGTTTAAACTTTTCCAAATGGTTGATGAAGAAGGAACACTCCCAAAGACTTTCTGTGATGCCAATATCACCTTAATTCCAAAACCAGACAAAGACACCACGAAGAAAGAGAACTATAGGCCAATATCTTTGATGAATATAGATGCAAAAATTCTCAGCAAAGTCTTAGCCAACCGAATCCAACAACATATCAAAAAGATTATACACCACGACCAGGTGGGATTCATCCCAGGTGCACAAGGATGGTTCAACATACGCAAATCAATCAACGTCACACACCATATTAAAAAAACAAAAGTCAAAAACCACATGATCATCTCAATAGATGCAGAAAAAGCATTTGACAAAGTCCAACATCCATTCTTGATCAAAACTCTTACCAAAGTGGGAATACAAGAACATTCCTTAACATAATAAAAGCCATTTATGATAAACCCATGGCAAATATAATACTCAATGGAGAAAAGCTGAAAGCATTCCCACTAAAATCCGGAAGAAGACAGGGATGCTCACTCTCACCACTATTATTCAGCATAGTACTAGAGGTCCTCGCTACAGCAATCAGACAAACAAAAGAATTAAAAGGCATCCAAATAGGAAGAGAAGAGGTAAAACTGTCACTCTATGCAGATGACATGATACTTTATAGAGAAAACCCCAAGGACTCAGTCCCAAAATCAATTCAACTTATAGACAAATTCAGCAAAGTGGCAGGATATAAGTTTAACCTTCAGAAATCAATAGCATTTCTGTATACTAACAATGAAATATTAGAAAAAGAATACCAAAATACTTTACCTTTTAAAATAGCACCGCCCAAAATCAAATACCTGGGAATAAACTTGACCAAGGAGGTGAAAGACCTATATACAGAAAACTACAAAGCATTAATCAAGGAGATCAAAGAAGATACAAAGAAACGGAAAGATATTCCATGCTTATGGGCCGGAAAAATTAATATTGTAAAAATGGCTATACTACCCAAACATCCTACAGATTCAATGCAATCCCTATCAAATTACCCAAGACATTCTTCACAGAACTAGAACAAAAAATCCAAAATTTTATATGGAACTACAAGAGACCCAGAATCGCCAAAGCAATTCTAAAGAACAAAAACCAAGCAGGAGGCATAACTCTCCCAGACTTCAGGCAATATCAGAGGGCCACAGTAATCAAGACAGTGTGGTACTGGTACCAAAACAGACATACGGACCAATGGAACAGAATAGAGAACCCAGAAATAAATCCAGATGCCTATGGTCAACTGATTCTTGACAAAGGAGGCAAGAACGTAAAATGGGAAAGAGACAGTCTGTTCAGTAAGCATTGCTGGTAAACCTGGTCAGCTGCATGCAAATCAGTGAAACTAGAACACACTCTCACACCATGCACAAAAATAAACTCTAAATGGCTTAAAGACTTCAATATAAGACAAGATACCATTAAACTCCTGGAAGAAAACATAGGTAAAACATTCTCTGACATCAACCTTACCAATGTTTTCTCAGGACAGTCTTCCAAAGCAACAGAGATAAAAGCAAAGATCAACCAATGGGACCTAATCAAGCTGACAAGCTTTTGTACAGCAAAGGAAACCAAAAAGAAAACTAAAAGGAAACTTACAGAATGGGAGAAAATAGTGTCAAATGATGCAACTGACAAGGGCCTAATCTCAAAAATATATAAACAACTTATGCTGCTCAACAGCAAAGAAAGCAACAACCTCATTGAAAAATTGGCAAAGGACCTAAATAGACAGTTCTCCAAAGAAGAAATGCAGATGGCCAACAAGCACATGAAAAAGTGCTCAATATCACTGATGATTAGAGAAATGCAAGTCAAAACTACTACAAGACCTCACACCAGTCAGAATGGCCATCATTAACAAGTCCACAAACAACAATTGCTGGAGGGGATGTGGAGAAAAGGGAACCCTCCTGCACTGCTGGTGAGAATGTAAGCTGGTATAACCACTATGGAAAACAGTATGGAGGTACCTTAGAAAGCTATACACAGAACTACCATATGACCCAGCAATCCCACTCTTGGGCATATACCCAGACAAAACTTTTCTTGAAAAAGACACCTGCACACGTATGTTCATTGCAGCACTATTCACAATAGCCAAGACATGGAAACAACCCAAATGCCCATCGACAGATGACTGGATTAGGAAGATGTGGTACATATACACAATGGAATACTACTCGGGCCATAAAAAAGAATAAAATAATGTCTTTTGCCCCAACATGGATGGAATTAGAGACCCTCATACTGAGTGAAGTAAGTCAGAAGGAGAAAGACAGATACCATATGATATCACTAATAACTGGATCCTAACATACTACACAAATGAACCTTTATGCAGAAAAGAAAATCAAGCACTTGGAGAACAGACTTGTGGTTGCCAAAAGGGTTGGGGAGGGAATGGGATGGTAGGGGGGGTCTGGGGTTAATAGCTGTAGATTGTTGCCTCTGGGCTGGAAAAGCAAGAAGATACCACTGTATAGCACTGGGAACTATGTCTAATCACTTGTGATGTGTAACCCTGTCACCACGCTGTACAGCTGGGTATAATGTAAAGAAAAAAAAGTACAAGCAAAATGAAGAAACTCTGGAACAATTCCTGGTTAAAAAAAAAAAGGAAAATGCACCTGAAGCAGCAAAAAAAATGAAACAGACTGCTGCAATCTAACAGACACTTAGCTCAAAAGGAGATAGCGAAGATACTGAAAGATTAAGGTGAATATGAAGGAATTAAGAGCAAATATAAACAGTAATGCAGATTACTTTAGAAAGGAACTAGAACATACAAGAAGGAGCCAAGAAAAATTAGAAAATTCATTTGCAGACACACAAGCTTAATTAAAGGCACTGAGGAGTAGAATGAATAATGCAGAAGAATAAATTAGTGACTTTGAAGATGGAATAATCAGGACAGCAGAGAGAAAAACAAATAAAAAAAACATGAAAGCAAGGTGAAATATCTATGGGATAATATAAAGCAGGCCAATCTATGCATAATAGGGATTCCAGAAGAAGTAAAATAAAAGGGGATTGAAAATATATTTGAAGAAATTATGGCTGAAGACTTTCCAAATCTAAGGGTACAGATATCGAGGTACAGGAAGCACAGAACCAAGACATATTTTAATAAAAATGGCAAAAACTAAAGATAAAGAGAGGATTCTAAAGTCAGAAAGAGAAAAACAAAACATTAATTATAACGGAATTCCCATAAGGCTATCAGCTTAAACAGGCCCACACCAAGACATATTATAATAAAAATGGCAAAAACTAAAGATAAAGAGAGGATTCTAAAGTCAGAAAGAGAAAAACAAAACATTAATTATAACGGAATTCCCATAAGGCTATCAGCTGATTTCTCTACAGAAACACTACAGGTCAGAAGAGAGTGACAAGATATATTCAAATCTCTAAAGGGGAAAAATTTGCAGCTTAGAATACTCTACCCTGCAAGAATATCTTTTAAAAGAGAAGGAGAAATAAGTAATTTCTCCAACAAACAGTTTAAAAACTGAGTTTAGCAATATTAAATCCATTCCAAAAGAAATACTTAAAGGGCTTCTCTACATACAAAAGAAGAATAAATAGGATGGAGGAAATCACAATTGTAAAGTCATCATTTAAATAAGAGAGTACACAAAATTAAAGGAAAAAGTCTATTGTAAAAGTGATGATAAACACAAGGAACAGCAAAAGAATAAACAAGAAGATGCTAAAAAGGACTTGAAAGTCATAAAATGTAGGGAAGGAAAGTAAAATCTAGACTTTTTTTCTATAATGTGTTCAAACATGTGACTATAAGGATAAAGCAAGCAGATATAGAAGGGGTTAGCATACTTGAAAAACAGGGCACCACACACAAAAACCAAATAATATATTCACAAAAACTGAAAAGAAAAGGACACAAGCATAAAATAAAAGGAAGTCATCCAACCAAAAAAAAACGAAAAAGGAACAAAGGAGAAACATATGAGCAACAGGAAAACTAGGCAATAAATACATATTTATCAATAATTACCTTAAATGTCAATGGACTGAATGCTCCAATCAAAAGACAGAATGGCATGCCTGATAAAAATAAAAAATAAAAAAAACAAGAAGCTACAATACGTTGCCTACAGAAGACTCAAATTAGAGCAAAGGACACATGTAAATTGAAAATGAGGGGATAGAGCATATATTTAATGAGAAAGGAAAAGATAAGAACATGGGAGTTGCAATACTCATATCAGACAAAATAGAGTTTAAAACAAAGGCCATAAAGAAAGAGAAGGAAGGGCACTGTTTAATGATAAAAGGATCCATTCAAGAAGAAGGTATTGCACTCATCAGTATATACGCCCCTAATATAGAAGCACCCAAATACATAGAACCAATACAAACAGACATAGAAGGAGAAATTGATGGGAATAAAATAATAGTAGGAGACACCACACATATCAATGGACAGATCCTCTAGATAGAAAATCAATAAGGAAACAGAGATCCTAAATTATACAATAGAAATGTTAGACTTAAACGACATTTTCAGGAAACTACATCCAAAAAAATCCGAAATACCTTCTTTTCAAGTGCACATGAACACTTTCAAGGACTGACCACATACCATGTCACAAAACTAACCTCAACAAATTTCGGAGTATAGAAAATATTTCAAGTGTCTTCACTGACAACTATGTAATGAAAGCAGAAATCAAACACAGGAAAAGAAATGAGAAAAAAAAATGACTACATGGAGATTGAACAAAATGTTACTAAAAAAATGGTTCAATGGGGAAATCAAAAGTGAAATTAAAAACACCTAGAGACAAATGATAATGAAAACACAACCATTCAAAATTTATGACATGCTGCTAAAGCAGTTCTTAGAGGGGAATCCATAGCAATAAGGACTTCCTCAAAAAAGAAGACAAATCTCAAATTGAAATTTAACACACCACCTAAAAGAATTAGAAAAAGAAGAACAAACAAAACCTAAAGTCAGCAGAAGGAAGAAAATCATAATGATCAGAGACAAAATAAATAAAAAAAGAGATTCAATAAACAATAGAAAAAAATCAATAAAACAAAGATCTGATACTTTGAAAGGGTAAACAAAATTGACAAACCTCTGGCCAGACTCACCAAGGAGAGAAAGAAAACCAATAAACAAAATAAGAAATGAAACAGGAAAAATCTCAATGGATATTGCAGAAATATAAAAAAAAAATAAAAGAATACTATGAACAATTATATGCCAACAAATTTGACAACCTAGAAGAAATGGACAACTGTCTGGAAACATACAGCCTTCCAAACTAAGTCAAGAAGAAATAGATCAATAGAACAGACTGATTACTAGAAATGAAATGGAATATGTAATAATAACACTCTTTACAAGCAAAAGTCCAAGACCAGATGAGTTCACAGGCAAATTCTACCTAACATAAAAAGAACTTATATCCATCCTTCTTAAACTTTTCCACCATCCTAATATCAAAACCAAAGATACTACCAAAAAAGAAAATTACAGGCCAATATCTTTGATGAATATAGATGCCAAAGTTCACAACAAAATTTTAGCCAACTGAATCTAGCAACATATAAAAAGATCATATAACACATGATGTGGGATTCATCCCATGTTCACAAGAATAATTCAACACATGCAAATCAATCAATGTCATACACCACATTAACAAAAGTCAAAAACCCACAGCCAATAAACTACTCACCAGAGAAGAGCTGAAAGTCTTCCAGCCTAAATCTGGAGCAAGACAAGGATGCCCACTCTCACCACTTTTATTTAACATATTATTGGAAGTCCTAGGCATAGCAATCAAACAAAAGAAATAAAAGGAATACAAACTGGAAAAGAGGAGGTAAAATCATCGCTGTATGCAGATGACACGATACTATATATAGAAAAACCTAAGGACTCCACACAAAACTTTCTTGAACTGATCAATGAATTCAGCAAAGTTGAAGGATATAAGATTAATACTCAGAAATTGGTTGCATTTCTTTATACTAACAATGAAATATTAGAAAAGGAATACAAAAATAAAATACCTTTTAAAATCATACCCCCAAAAATTAAATGCCTAGGAAAAAACCTTACCAAGGTGTTGAAAGAATTTTATGCTGAGAACTGTAAAACATTATTCAAGGAAATTATAGAGGACTGAAAGAAATGGAGAGCTATAACATGTTTCTTGATTAGAAGAATTTACATTGTGAAAATGGCCATACTAACCAAAGCATCTACAGATTCAAGGCAATCCCCATTAAATTACCCGTGACATTTTTCACAGAATGAGAACAAACAATCCAAAAATTTATATGTATCCATAAAAGACCCCAAATTATGAAAGCAATCCTGAGGAACAAAAAAGAAACAGGAGGCACAACTCTTCCAGATTTCAGACAATATTACAATGCTACAGTAATCAAAGGCAACCTGGTACTGATACAAAAACAGAATGGAAGAGAATAGAGATTCCAGAAATAAACCCAGACACCTATGGTCAATTAATCTTCAACAAAGGAGACAAGAATATAAAATGGGAAACAGAGTCTCTTCAGTAAGCGGTGCTGTGAAAAATTGGACAGCTGTATGCAAATCAGTGAAACTAGAACACACCCTCACACCATGCACAAAAATAAACTCAAAATGGCTTACAGACTTAAACATAAGACAAGCCACCATCAAACTCCTAGAAGAGAACATAGGCAAAACGTTCTCTGACATCAACTGTACAAATGTTTTCTTAGGTAAGTCTCCCAAATCAATAGAAATAAAAACAAAAATAAACCAATAAACCAATGGAACCTAATCAAGCATGCAAGCTTTTGCACATTAAAGGAAACCATAAAAAAAAAAACAACCTACAGAATGGGAGAAAATAGTTTAAAAAGACGCAACCAACAAGGGTTAATCTCTAAAATATAAAAACAACTCTTACAACTCAACAGCCAAAAAACAAACAACCCAACTGAAAAATGGGCAGAAGACCTGAATAGACATTTGTCCAAAGAAGGCATATGGACGGTCAGTAGGCACATTAAAAAATTGCTCAGCATCACTAATTAGTAGAGAAATGCAAATCAAAACTACATTGAGTTAGCACCTCACACTGGTAAGAATGGCTATCACTAGTAAGTCTACAGTTAAATTCTGGAGAGGATGTTAAGAAAAAGGTACCCTCCTACACTGTTGGTGGGAATGTAACTTGTACAGCCACAATGGAAAACAGTATGGATGTACCTCAGAAAACTAAATCTAGAACTACTATAAGATCCATCAATCCCACTCTTGGACATCTATCTAGACAAACCTTTCACTGAAAAAAGATACATGCACCCCTATGTTCATTGCACCACTATTCACAATAGCCAAGACATAGAAACAA
>PVHT020001179.1:6477802-6512218 GCA_004024745.2 Catagonus wagneri
TCTGGTGGATCAGCTTCTCATATTCAAGATGTCCCAGAATTTACATTTAAATTATATTCTTGTGCTTCACGATCATTAATTAGAGCAACAAAGGGCATTCTGCCCGGTTTTAATGTCTTGCTAAACTAGTAATGCCCTCTGTAGTGACTAAAATATTCTTGAATAGTACTGGGTATGTTCTGAGAAATTTTGCTTTTCAATGTTTTCTCCCCATTGACAACATTATTTCTTTACATGTACTCAAGGCCCTGTATTGAGTTGGTTTGTTTCTAAAACAACTACAGGAAAAAAGTTTTATCTTTCATTTATGTGTTGATTTAAAGGAATTTAACTTTCCATTCTTAAATGAGATAACATGTATAAAGCCTGGTACATGGGAAACATTAGGGTATGGAGATCTGGGCATGGACTGTGGAGTTAGATAGACCTTCAGCTGAGTCTGGTCTCTATGGCTTCCTTCTGGTAGAAGAGTTAGCAATTTTCCTACTAACTCTCAGTCCCTCAGGTTTTTCATCTGTTAGAATGGAGATAAAGACCAAAGTAGCCTGATGAAGTTTTGTGATGATTAAATTACATAAAGTAAGTGAAGTGTCTGGTTCATGGTGTGAGTCAGTACATATCAGTTGCTGTTGGCATTACTAAAATTATTTTATCAGTAACAACATAACTGAATATTTCATACTTCTATGTTTGAGAAAGGCAGAAAACTGTAGATTGGGAAATGTAATCATTCAAGTGAGTGTCTTTCATGATATTAGAACATGGAAGATATTTAGTAATTGTTTCTTTGAATTTGTAAGCTCAAAGTGTCTCCACACAGTGGCCACTGAAGAGGTCACTCCATGGATTAAACAGTCCCAAAGTCCTTTGGCTTCTTGATGAAGAAGACTGGTATCTGATGATCTCAGTTCCTAAATTTTGGGGAACTCCAGCTCTCATAAAAGATGAGTCATGAGAGTTTATGAATTAAATAATTGGACCCGGGGCTCTAACATTTGACAGACTCCAGATGACCTACTTGATCCAAACTGGTGCTTAGGACAGTGGTCCATTTTTCTCTTATTATCATTACTGAATGTAAGATTAAGAATATTTTCTACTTTGCCACTGAGACTTTTTTCAGAATATGGATGTGTAAATGAGAAGAGAACCTCATGTGGCTCAATTATTTGCATGAGTTTTACTGTCCTGAAAGTTTTTACAAGAGTCCAGAAATAACTATCAGTTGGTATAACAGTTGTGAATCTGTGACTTCAACAAAGCTTGTGGCATATAGAAATATATGGCATCTATAGCAGTGGCAAACAAGGCTGATTTAGCACTAGAATAACCCACTTTGGTCAGTTTAGTAGTACTTAAGGAATAACCACTAATACTGAGCACCATGGATGGAACTATTGATAAAAAGCTTAACTGAGGAGATCCCATTCTGGCTTGGCAGGTTAAGAACCCTTCATAGTGTCTGTGAGGGTTTGATCCCTGGCTCAGTGGGTTAAGGATCTGGCATTCCTGCCAGCTGTGGCATAGGTTTATTGGGTTCAAATCCAGTATTGCCATGGCTGTGGCCTAGGCCTGTTGCAGTAACTCCAATTCAACCCCTAGCCCAGGAACTTCCATATGCTGTGGGTGTGGCTGTAAAAAGAAAAGGAAAAGAAAGGAAAATAAAAAAAGAGCTAACTGATACATGGTTCTTATATAAATAAAACCCACAGTCTGAAGAGAAATATAAGCCATCAAGCCATGATGCAGCTTAGGGGCTTTAACAGGGTTGGTTTATAGAACATGTAAAGGAAGCCATAAGGGTTGGGATTTGGTAAATCTTGGTGTTTAATATACTTTATCATTTACTGCTCCAATCTACCTCTTCATCCAAAACCACCCATAACCACAGTCTGCCTTACATCATTACACACAGAGCCCCAATTTTGTTTGAGTGTTTACCCTCCACACTGCCATGTTCCCCTAGCTCCAGAAAATTACTCTTGACTAATATCTACACAGTCATGGTGTTTCAGGTTCTTTTTAGACAGTGATTGATCTAGCTATCATAATGGTTAATATTCTTGAAATACTTTGACTTCACTCTCAGCTGGTTGGGCCGGGGACTGAATCCACACCACGGCAGTGACCCAAGCCACTGCAGTGACAACAATGGATCCTTAATCCACTATGCCACAAGAGAACTCCCATGATGATTAATTTTATGTGTCAACTTGTCTGGTCCATAGTACTTAGATATTTGAACAAACTTTATTGTAGATGTTTTTGTAAAGATATTTTTATTTTTTCATACTTATCAATAATTATTTTATATACTTTTAAAATTACTTAATGCATTTTATTACAATTATAGGTGTACAAAAATTGTCATGAACAAATTTTATAGCATTTCAATCCCAAACCCTCAGTGCATTCCCCACATCCCCCAATTTGTCTCATTTGGAAACCATAAGTTTTCCAAAGTCTGTTAGTCAGTATCTGTTCTGCAAAGAAGTTCATTGTGTCCTTTTTTTAGATTCCACATGTAAGTGGTAGCATTTGATACTGGTGTCTCATTGTCTGACTGGTTTCACTTGGCATGATAATTTCTAGGTCCATCCATGTTGCTATAAATGCTGTTATTTCATTTAATGGCTAAGTAATATTCCATTGTGCATATGTACCACATGTTCCCTGTCCATTCCTCCATCGATAGGCATTTAGGTTGTTTCCATGACTTGGCTATAGTATAGAGTGTTGCAATGAACATTGGAGTACATGTGTCTTTTCGAGTCATGGTTTTCTCTGGATAGATGCCCAGGAGTGGGATTGCTGGATCAAATGGTAATTCTATTTTGAGTTTTCTGAAGAATCTCCATACCGTTTTCCACAGTGGTTGCACCAATTTGCATTCCCACCAACAGTGTAATAGGGATCCTTTATCTCCACACCCTCTCCAGCACTTATTGTTTGTAGACTTTTTGAAGACAGCCATTCTGGCTGGTGTAAGGTGATATCTCATAGTGGTTTTGATTTGCATTTCTCTAATAATGAGTGATGTTGAACATCTTTTCATGTGCTATTTGGCCATCTGTATGTCTTCTCTGGAGAATTGTCTGTTTAGATCTTCTGCCCATTTTTTGATGGGGTTGTTTGTTTTTTCAGTATTGAGCTGTAGGAGGTATTTGCAAATTTGGGAGATTAATCCTTTGCCAGTCAATGTACTTGCAAATATTTTCTCCCATTCTGTGGGTTGTCTTTTCATTTTGTTTAGGGTTTCCTTTGCTGTGCAGAAACTTTGAAGTTTAATTAAGTCCCATTTGTTTAATATGTGGTACTCGTTTAGCTTCCCGGATTTTGAGTGAGTGGTTCCTTTCCCATGTTAGAGAATTTTTCAGCTATTATCGCTTCAAATACTTTTTCTGTCCCCTTCTCTCTCTCTTCTTCTTCTGGCACCCCTATAATATGGATATTGGTGCATTAAAGTTATCCCAGTGTCTCTGAGACTCTCCTCATTTCCTTTCAATCTGTTATCTCTTTTCTGTTCCTCCGCCTTGCTTGTTCATTCTTCTGCCTCCTGTATTCTACTGTTCGCTGCTTCTAATGAATTTTTTATTTCAGTTATTGTATTTTTCATCTCTTCTTTCTTAATTTTTATATCTTTTATTTCTTTGCTCAGTGTTTCCTGTAAATTATCAATCTTTGCCTCCAGTTTATTTCCAATGCCTTGTATCATCTTCATCATCAACAGTCTAAAGCATTTTTCCTGGAAGCTGATAATCTCCTCATCACTGAGCTGTTTTTCTGGATTTTTTTCTTCTTTCTCCCTTATCTGAGTTACAGTTTTCTGTCTTTTGGTTTTTATAGGTTTTTGGTGTTGTGACCTTTTTGCAGACAATAGAGTTGTGGCCTCTCTTACTTCTGGTGTTTGCCTCCCCTGTGACTGAAGTTGGTATGGCAAGGCTTTCTGTAGGCTTCCTGATGGGAGGGACTGGTACCTGCCCACTGGTGGTGGGGCTGATTCCTGTCCCTCTGATGGGTGGGGCTTTGTCTCTGGGTGAGATTAGAGGCGACTGTGTGCCTGAGGTATCTTTAGGCAGCTTGTTTACTAATGTGTGGGGTTGTGATCCCACCTGGATTATGTTTGTCCTGGGGCTTCTCAGCACTGATGGGAGGGGCCATATTTTCCCAAAAATGGCTCCCTCCACAGAAATGCAGGCCGATGAATATTCCCAAAAGCTTTGCCTCCAATGCCCTTCCCCCACAACAAGACACAGTCACCCCTGTTTTCCCAAGAATTGCAGTCAGGTTTGACCCAGATTCCTATGGAGACTTTGCTTTGCCCTGGGACCTGGTGCACGTGAAAGTCTGTGAGCACCTTTCAAGAAAGGGGTCTCTGTTTCCCCCAGTCCTGCAGAGCTCCTGCACACAAGTTCCACTGGCCTTCAATGCCAGGTGCTCTGGGTGCTCTTTCTGCCTGTGCCAGATCCTCAGGCATGGGGATTAGACTTGGGGCTCAGGACTCTCAGTCCTGTAGGTGAGTCTCTGTGATACAGTTACTTTCCAGTCTGTGGGCTTCTCACCCAGGAGGTACGGGGTTGCTTATATCACATAATCACCTCTCCTACCTCTTGATATTATCTTCTCTTCGTCTTCTGGAGTAGAATATCTTTTTGAAAGTTTCCAGTCCATTTGGTTGAAGTTTGCTTGGCATTTGGTTGTAATTTTGTTGTTTTTGTGAGAGAGGTTGAGCTCCAGTCCTTCTATTCTGCTGTTTTAATACAATCTCTCCCGTAAAGAAATTTTTAGAGGAGATTAACATTTGCATTAGTACACCTCGAGTAAATCAAATCACTCTATATAATGTTGGTAAGCCTTATCCAATCAGTTGAAAGCCTTAAGAGACAAAAACTGAGGGAAATTATCCTTCCAGAAGTTGTTTTTTTTTTTCCTCCTTGATCTACAGTATTAACTGGGGCTTCTGCCTGCTGGCCTAATTGAAAATCTCAGATATGTTAGTCTCCACAATCCTGTGAGCCAGTTCTAAAAAATATTTTTGTCTATGCACAGACACATACACTCTATTGGTTATATTTCTCTGGAAAATCTTGGTAAATAAACTAGTAGAGATATAAATGTATGATAAACATTTCTATCCATGGGTTGAAAGGGTAAGTCTGCTGAACAAACTCAGAAACAAAAGCAACACTAAAGAAGGTACAACAGGAAGTTGGAAAGAACCCACATCTTTTATGGCCTACTTGAGCATTGAATTAAACATGGAACTGATTAAAATTTTTTACTTGAGATAATAAAACATCTTATTGTTGGAGAAACTTTGAGTCAGGATTTCTGTTACTTGCAACCGAAAGCATTCTTTGAGATTCATATTTCTCAGTACAAGGGGGAAAAAAGGAAGGGAGTTGGAAGTGGGTCTTGATAATCTTCAGGATTATATGGAATGAATAAGGAGAAGAATGTGAGGATTAACAGAGTAAATAGAATTGGCAAAAGGAGTGGAAATGCACTGTGATTTGGGGAGTGCTGGTTACCTTTGAGTGTCTAAAAGGCAAAGTACACAATGGCACATGATGAGTGATAAGTTCAGAGAGGTCATCAGGGGCCAGGCTGTGAAATGATTTGTGTTTCCTGTTCAAAGGCTTAGACATAATCCTTTTTAAAATAGAAGAAACTTTAAGTTCTGGAGAAACACAATCAAATGTTTATTTTAAAAAGCCAGCTATGGTCCAAAAGACCATGGGCATAACAAAATTACAACCATTTTTAGTACAGCTATTGATGAAAAAGATCAGATGACTAGTAAAAATACCTACAACTAAAATATGCAAAGAAGGGATCACAATAAGACAGGTAGAAGGGACACAGATGCAGTATGGTCAAGACTCATACCCCTAGTTGGGCAATCAACAAATGGAAGGTTAATTACAGCTGCATAAGTTCTCCCCAAGGAGCAAAGAATATGAGTCCCACATTGGGCTCCTCAGCCTAGGGAGCCCCTTGAAAATTTGCCTTTTAAAGTCATCAAGCTCACTTTTGGGAGAGCCAGATCACTGTGAGAAATAGAGACTCCACTCTTAAAGGGCAAACAGAAAATCTCACACACTTTGGAATCCACAGAAGCAGTAATTTTAGGGGAGCCTGGGTTAGATCCATCTATTGATCTTGGAGAGTCTCAATAGAGGCAACAGGCAACTGGAGTTTACCCTGGGGACACAAACACCAATGGCTGTCATTGTGAGGAGCTCATTCTAGCACAGGGACACTGGTTCTGGCAAGCAACATTTTGAAATCTTCCCTGTAGCTTAGGGCTGCTGAGAACAGCCCTACCCATGAGCAGGGTGACTGTCTTAAGACTATCTGAGCCCACATCCAACTTAGGACCTGGATTTTATAC
Source organism: Catagonus wagneri (assembly GCA_004024745.2). Lineage (NCBI taxonomy): Eukaryota > Metazoa > Chordata > Mammalia > Artiodactyla > Tayassuidae > Catagonus > Catagonus wagneri. The sequence goes on from PVHT020001179.1 coordinate 6,484,197, forward strand.
CAGAGAGTCCAGGACTCAGCCTTACACACCAGTGCACTGACATTAAATCTGAGGCCAGCCTCACTAACCTGTGGGCAGGCGTCAACTCTGGGCACCCAAGGCCCTACAATGAGAGACCCTGGGACCTGGATTCACCCCCAACATTTGGCCAGCACTACCAGCCACTTTGTGACATGGACCTGCCCACCAGTGAATGATAGACTCCTCACAAAACACGACTGACAACAAACAAGTTTGAGTGCCAGCCACACCTACCAGACTGCCAACAGTAGTCAGCCTACCATTACAGAAGTACCCATGCAGCCCATATGTTCTAGAGCATATCACAGTTGGGAAATGTAACCAACCTTCCAAATACATAGAAATAAAAATAGCACGTTAAGTAAAATGGGGCAAAAGAAGAGTACATTCCAAATGTAAATCCAAAATAAAATCACAGAAGAACTAAGCAAAATGAAGATAAGCAATCTACCCAATAGAGAATTGAAGGTAATGGTTATTAAGCTCCTAAAAGTACTTGAGAGAAGGTAGGGTGAGCAGAGAAAGAAGTTAGAAGTTTTAACAAAAAGGAAATGTAAAGAAGAAATAAATGAAGTAGAAATGAGGAAAACCATAGAAAAGGTCAATTAAACTAAAAGCTGATTCTTTGAAAAGGTAAAAAAATTGATAAACCCTTAGCCAGACTCATCAAGAAAAAAGAAAAAAGACTTAAATCAGTAAAATTAGATATGAAGAAGAAGAGATTACAATGGACATTTCAGAAACAAAGGATCATGAGACTACTACGAGTAACTATATGCCAATAAACGGACAACCTAGAAGAAATGGACAATTTCTTAAAAAAAAACAAACTTCCAAGACTAAAGCAAAATGAGATAGAAAAGATGAATGGACCAATCACAAGTACTGAAATTGAAACTGTGATCTAAAAAGTTCAACAACAAGCAAAAGTCTAGGACCAGGTGGCTTAACAGGCAAATTCTATCAAACATTTACAGAAGAGCTAACACCTATCCATCTGAAACTATTCCAAAAAGTTGCAGAGGGAGGGACACTCCCAAACTCATGCTTTGAGGCCACCATCACCCCAATAGCAAAACCAGGAAAAAAGAAAATTATAAGCCAATATCTCTGTTGAACATAGATGCAAGAATCCTCAACAAAATACTAGCAAACCAAATCCAACAGTACATTAAAAGGATTGTACATCATGATCAAGTGGGATTTATCCCAGGGATGCAAGAATTTTTCAATATCCACAAATCGATCAGTGTAATACACCACATTAACAAACTGAAGAATAAAGAATGTATGATCCTATCAATAGATACAGAGAAAGCATTTGGTGAAATCCTAAACCCACTTCTGATAAAAACCCTCCAGAAAGTGAGCATAGAGGGAACCTAACTCAACATAATAAAGGCCATATACATTACAAACCCACAGCTAACATAATTCTCTGGTGAAAAGCTGAAAATGTCTCCACTAAGATCAGGAACAATATAAGGATGTCCACTATTGGCAATAGTATTCAACATAGGTTTGGAGGTGCTAGCCACAGCAATCAGAGAAGAAAAAGAAATCAGATGAATCCAAATCGGAAAAGAAGAAGTAAAATTACTGCTGTTTTCAGAAGACATGATTCCATACCTCAAAAATCCTAAAAATTCTACCAGAAAACTGTTAGAGCCCAGCAATGAATTTGGTAAAGTTACAGGGTACAAAATTAATACACAGAAATTTACTGCATTTCTATATGCTAACAATGAAGGATCAGAAAGAGAAATTAGGGAGACAGTCCCGTTTACCTTCTCATTAAGAAGAATAAAATACCTAGGCATAAACCTACCTAAAGAGACAAAAGGCCTGTACTCTGAAAACTATAAAAAATGATGAAAGAACTAAAAGACACAAACAAATGGAAAGACATACTATGTGCTTGGACTGGAAGAATCAGTATTGTCAAAATGACTGTACTGCTCAAGATAATCTACAGATTCAATGCAATCCCTTTCAAATTACCAAGGACATTTTTTCACAGAATTGGAAGGAAATATTTTAAAGTTTGTTTGGAGTCACAAAATATCCATAATAGCCAAAGTCATCCTGAGAAAGAAAATTGGAGCTGGAGGAAACAGGTTTCCTGCCTTCAGACTATCCTACAAAGCTACAGTCATCAAAACCATATGTTACTGGCACAAAAAAAAAAGGAAATATAGTTCGGTGGAACAGGATAGAAAGCTCAGAATTAAACCCATACACCTACAGTCAACTAATATGTGACAAAGGAAGCAAGAATATACAATGGAGAAAAGACACTCCCTTCAATAACTGGTGCTGAAGAAACTGGACAGATACATTAAAGAATGAAATTATGACATTTACTAACACCATACAAAAAATAAACTCAAAATAGATTAAAGACCTAAACATAAGACCAGATATTATAAAACTCTTAGAGGAAAACATATGCTGAACACTCTTTAACATAAACCACAGCAATATCTTCTCAGATCCACCTCCTAGAGTAATAATAAGAACAAAAATAAGCAAATAAGACCTAATTAAACTGAATATTTTGTGCATAACAAAGGAAACCCTAGACGAAATTAAAAGACAGCCCACAGAATGGGAGAAAATATTTGCAAATGAAGTGATTTATGAGGGATTAATCTCCAAAATTTATAAACACCTCTTGCTGCTCAATACCAAAAAAAAAAAAAAAAGACCCCATCAACAAATTGGTAGAAGATCTGAACAGTTTTCCAAAGAAGACATATAGATCACAATAAAACAGATGAAAAGATGTTCAACATCACTAATTATTAGAGAAATGCCAATCAAAACTACTATGAGGTACCACCTTACACTAGCCAAAATGGCCATCATCAAAAAGTCTACAGTTAATTCTTGAGTGGATGTGGAGAAAAGGGAACCGTATTATGCTGTCAGTAGCAATGATAATTGGTGCTGCCACTGTGGAAACAGTGTGGAGATGCCTCAAAAAACTTAAAACGGAATTACCATTTGATCTAGTAATCCCACTCCCGGGTATCTATTCAGAGAAAACCATGACTCATTTGTAAAAGTTTACTCCTATTTTGTGGGTTGTCATTTCATTTTTAATGGTTTCCTTTGCTATGCAGAAGCCTTTAAGTCCCATTTGTTTATTTTTTGCTTTTATCTTCATCACTCTAGGAGGTGTATCACAAAGTATTGCTGCAATTTATGTCAGAGAGTATTGTCCCTATGTTTTCTTCTAGGTGTTTATAGTATCTGCCCTTATGTTTAGGTCTTTAATCCATTTTTTTCTTATCTTTTCATTTTGAGTTTATTTTTTGTTATGGTATTAGAGAATGTCCTAAATAATTTCATTCTTTTACATGTAGCTGTCCAGTTTTTCCAGAACCACTTGTAGAAGAGACTGTCTTTTTTTTTCTATTTTATATTCTTGCCTCCCTTGTCACCGATTAGTTGACCATAGGTATGTGGGTTTATTATGGCTTTCTGTCCTGTTTCTGTGGTCTATATTTCTTTTTGTTCCAGTGCCATAACTCTCTTGATGACTGTATCTTTTTAGTATAGTCTGAAGTCTGGGAGACATTATTCTAGCTTTCCATCTCTGTTTTTATTTTTCGATATTGCTTTGCATACTCTTTTGTGTTTCCATACAAATTTTTATTTTTTTTCTAGTTCTGTGAAAAATGCCATTGGTAGTTTTTACTGATTGCATTGAATCTGTAGATCACCTTGGGTAGTATTGTCATGTTGATAATGTTGATTCTACCAGTCCAAGAGCATGGCATATTTTTACATCTGTGTAGTCTTTTATTTTTTTCATAAGCATCTTGCAGTTTTCAAAGTACAGGTCTTTAGTCTCTTTAGATGGATTTATTCCTACTTATTTTATTCTTTTTGGTGTGATGACAAATGGGATTGTTCCCTTAATGTCTCTCTCTGATCTTTCATTGGTAGTGTATAGGATTCAAATGCTGTGTATTAATTTTGTATTCTACAACTTTACCAAATTTTTGATGATCTCTAATAGTTTTCTCATGGCACCTTAGGGTTATATATGCATAGTATCTTTCATCTACAACCAGTCACAGATTTACTTGTTTTCCAATTTGCATTCCTTTTAGTCCTTTTTCTTCTGATTACCCTGGTTAAGATTAAAAAATTATGTTGAATAAGAGTGTTGAGAGTGGATAGTCTTATCGTGTTTCTGATCTTACAAGAAATTCTGTTAGCTTTTCTCCACTGAGAATGATGTTAGCTGTGAGTTTGTCATATGTGGCCTTTATCATGTTGAGGTAGTTTCATTCTATGCCCACATTATAGAGAGTTTTGATCACAAACATCTTTTGAATTTTGTACTAGGCTTGTTCTGCATCTATTGAAATTGTCATATGCTTTTTATTCTTCAGTTTGTTAAGGTGTTGTATCACACTACTGAATTTAGGGATATTGAAGAATCCTTGCCTCCAAGGGATAAATCCCATTTGATTATGGTACATAACCCTTTAAAAGCACTTTTAGTTTTGGCTTGTTAATATTTTCTTGAAGATTTATACATCTATGTTGATCAGTGATATTGGCCTGTAATTTTCTTTTTTTTTTTTTTTTGGGTGTTTTGTGTGTGTGTGTGTGTGTGTGTGTGTGTTTGTGTTTGTGTGTGCTGTCTTCATCTGCTTTTGGTATCAAGGTGGTTGTGGCCTCATAGAATGAGCTTGAAAGTATTCCTTCCTCTGAAATTTTTGGAAGAGTTTCAGTAGAATACATGCCATTTATTCCCTAAATATTTGATAGAATTTGCCTGTGAAGCCATCTGTTCCTGGAAGTTTTTAAATCACATTTCAATATCAGTACTTGTGATTGAGCAGTTCATATTTTGTATTTCTTCTTAGTTCAGTCTTGGAAGGTTGTATCTTTCTAAGAATCTGTCCTTTTCTTTTAGGTTGTCTATTTTATTTGTATATCATTGTTTTTATTAAGTCTCTTATGATCCTTTCTATTTCTGTGCTTTCACTTGTAACTACTTCTTTCTCATTTCTAATTTCATTGATTTAAGCCCTCTTCCTTTTTTCATGATGAGTCTGGCTAAAATTTTATCAATTTTATTTATCTTTGCAAGGAACCAGATTTTAGTTTAATTGATCTTTTCTATTGTTTTCTTCATTTCAATTTTGTTTATTTCTGCTCTGATCTTTTGGATTTCTTTTCTTCTTTTCATTTTGGTTTTGTTTTTTCTTTCTCTAGATGCTTTAAGTATAAAGTTATGTTGTTTATTTGGGAGCTTTCTGTTTTCTGAGATGATATTGTATTGCTATAAACTTCCCTCTTAGAACAGCTTCTGTTATGTCTCATTGGTTTTAGATCATTGTGTTTCCATTATCATTTGCCTCTAGTTATTTTTTGGGTTCCTCTTTGATTTCTTCAGTGATCCACTTTTTTTTTTATTAGCATGTTGTTATATTCCAAATATTTGTGTTTTTTGTTATTTTTGTCTCATTAGCATTGTGGCCTGAAATGATACTAGATATGACTTCAATTTTCTTAATGTAACAAAACCTTGATCAGTGGCCCAAAATGTGATATATCTTGACGCATGATCCATATGCACTTAAGAATGTTTATTCTATTTTTTTGTAGAGAATACTATATATATAAAGTCTATCTAGTCCAATGTGTTATTTCTAGTCCAGGGTGTTTCCCTGTTGATTTTATGTCTGGATTATCTATCCATTGCTGTAAGTGGGAATTTAAAGTCCCATATTATTATTGCGTTTCTGTTGATTTCTCCTTTTCTGGCTGTTAGCATTTGTCTTATATATTGTGGTGCTTATATGTTGGTTGCATATATATTTACAACTGTTATATATTTTTCTTGGTTTGATCCTTTGGTCATTGTGTTATGTCCTTCTTTGTCACTTTGAACCATCTTTATTTTAGTCTATTTTGTGTTTAATATGAGTATTGCTACTCAGTCTTACTTTGATTTCCATTTACATGTAATACCTTCTTCCATCCCCTCACTTTCATATGTGTCCCTGTGTCTGAAGAATGTAAACAACATATATATGTGTTGTGTTTTTGTATCCATTCAGCCAGTCTATGTCTTTTTATTTACATGCAAGGTCATTATCAATATGCATGTATTCATTGCCATTTTCTTAATTGTTTTGGATTTGTTATTTTAGGTCTTTCTACTTTTTTCTCTTCTGTAATTTGATGAATATCTTTAGTATTGTATTTGGTTTGCTTTTTCTAATGTGTGTGTCTAGTTTTTTGGTTTGAAGTTCCCATTTAGGTTTTGATATAGCAGTCTAAATATGTACAGGATTGTTTTAGGTTGCTTGTCTCTTAATTTCAAATTTTCAACACTCTGCTGTTATACTCTCCCGTTTTTACTCTTGCTAATTTTGGTGTCATATTTGTCTATGGATGATTTTCTATTTTTTTCTTATACTTGCCTTTACTTGTGAGAATGCACATTCGTACTATTCTAGTTTCTAGTTGTGACCTTTTCTTTTCTGCCAAGATAAGTTCCTATAGCATTTCCTGTAAAGCTGGCTTGATGGTATGAATTACCTTAGCTTGTGCTTGTCTGAAGAAATTTTGCTTTCTCTGTCATATCTGAATAAGAGCCTTTGTTGGGAGAGTATTCTTGGCTGTAGGATTTTCCCTTTCATTACTTTAAATGTATCTTGCCATTCCTTTCTGGCCTGTAGAGTTTATGGTTAAAACTCTGCTGACAGGCTTATTAGGTTTTGCTTGTATGTTGTTTGTTGCTTTTCCATTGTTTCCTTTAATATTTTCTTTGTCTTTACTTTTTTTTTGTCCGTTTGATTAATATGTGTCTCAGTGTGTTCCTCTTTGGATTTATCCTATATGGAACTCGGAGCTTCCAGAGCCTAATTCATTGTTTCCTTTTTTCATATTTGGGAAGTTCTGGGCCATAATTCTTCCAATATTATCAGGCATTTTTTCTCTCTCCTTCTTGGAGCCTATATTACAAATGTTGGTATGCTTAATGCTGTCCCAGATATCTCCTAGACTATCCTCATTTCTTTTCATTCTTTTTCCTTTGTTATTTTCCCTGGCAGTGATTTCTACCATTCTTTCGTCCAGCTGAATTATTTGTTCTGCCTCAGTTATTCTGTTATTGATTCCTTCTAGAGTATTTTCATTTCATTTATTATTTGTACATCTTTGCTTGCATGGTCTTTATGTCTTCTAGCTCTTTGTTAAACATTTCTTGTTACTTCTCGATCTTTGCCTTCATTCTTTTTATGAGATCTTGAATAATCCTTAGTAGCATTATTTTGTATTTATTTTTCAGGTGGATTGCCTATCTTGTCTTCATTTGCTTGATTTTCTGGGTTTTTATTTTCTTCCTTCATCTGAGACATTTTTTTCTGTCATTTGTTTTTGACTAACTTTCTGTGTTTGTGGTCTCTTTTCTTTGGGCTATAGGACTTTAGTGCATTGTGCTTCTGGTGTCTGCTTCTTGGTGTGTGGAACTGGATCTTGTACCTCTGGTGGTCAGGGCCGAGACTAGAGGTGTGTTTAGAGGTGACCATGAACTCCACGTGACTTTTGGCAGGTCTTCTGGATTTAATTTAATTATTTTGGATGTGAAGGCTGTATTTTTATATGGATCTGTTATCTCTTTTCTCATTTTACACTGGCATTTATCCCCTCCAAAGGAGGTGTGACTGATGTTGTCATTACCAGAGCCTGTACTGCATATTAATTGGGGTCTCTTCCTTGCTCTCTGGTTGTCACTGGCCTTTCATGGGCAGAGTCTGCTCAGTGATTGTTCAAATAGTAACCCCCAAATGTTTCTGAGCTATATTTTCTGGTCTGTGGCTTGAGGCAGGAAGAATTGAAGCATTCACAATAGGAGAGGAGCTCCTCTCTTGGAGCCATTCATGTGTGAGTATGTTATTCTGTGTCAGCTTTCACCCTTTGTGTAGATTTACAGAGTACACTGTTGTTAGCACTGTCATTCTGGCATTTGGTGCTGGTGTCTCTTAGCTGTTGTTTTCACCAGGCCACCAGTGCAGATCCACTGAAGTCAGGTCTCAGGACTGCAGCAGGGTTGTAGCTGGGCTTCCTGTGGTAACTATGGAGGGAGCTCAGATGCTGGTCTGGTCCAGACCCCATATATACATAAAGACAAAGCCCACAGCTGCTAAAGCCAGACACACCTCAGCTGTGGGGGCACTTGTTGTCTGTTCAAATATTCTACAGGCACTGCATTTACAAAGCCAGGAGTAGAGGTGATAATCTGTTTCTCATAGTTGGGAGGAGAGATATTAGCTCTTCTTCCTCAACTGGAGGTCTCCTGAACCTCAGCTGTATTTCAGCTCTACCTCCACATATGTGCAAAACACTGGAGCCTGTTCCCAAGGAAGCAGGAGCACAGTAGCCTATCTAGGTGGGGGAGAGTCAGGTGGCATCTGGATGTATGAGCCCACTCAGAAGGGAAGCAAGCCAAGGATCAGGTGGGCAGGCTGGGGATCAGTATGCAGGTTCACTCGGTTGGGAGTGGGCTGGCCAGGGTTCCTGCGACCAAACTGGCCTGAATTGAGGGCACAATGAGTTGTGTGTGTGAGCTTATTCTGATGGAAGTAGGCTGGCCAGAGATCAGGTTCAGCAAATCCACCCCAAAGGGATGTGGGCCCAGGATGGATCATGTACTTGGGCTCACTCCATAGGGCTTCCCCAAAATTGAGGCACGAATATCTGCTATGAAGGGAGGTGGGCTTGAGATTGGGTGTCTCAGTTCACTCCAGGGCAGGATTGGGGCAATGGTCTGGACAGGTGGGCCAGTCCTGATTGAAGCCTCTCATAGGGTCACAGGGGCTTGCATGGGGAAAAGGGCTGCAGTGGTGGCCCCTCCCCTTGCATTCCATTCAACATGCCACTCAGCTTCCATGGCTGCCTGGGCCTGCCTGCAGAACTTTCACAGCTGTGGAGCTCTGCCTTCCATCCCCTCTAAGATGCCTCTGCGCAGCCAAGTCTGGTACTATTCCCAGGTCTGCTCTCTAAACATCATGCTCTAGCACCTGGCCCCTGCCTTTGTCAGTGGTGGGTGTCTTAGGCTTAGACATGAAGGACAGTGGCAAGAGTCATAAGTTTATTTCTCATTCTGTCCTGCCAGCCACAGACTGTATGTTGTGTTGTCCTCTGAGCCTCAAACTCCCTTTGTATTCAAGTTGACCTCCTGGCTAGTGAATGGACTGCCGCATGTGTGGGCACCTCTCTTCCCTTCAGGTCCCTCCCATGGGTGCAGGTGTTTGATTCACTTCCACTTCTCTCCTTTTTGCTTTTCTTTCCCCTTTGTCCTATCCAGTTATATAGAGGCCCTAGACCTTTCAGGTGTGCAAGTTCTTCTCTCAGTGTTCACTTGCTATACTGTGAGGATTCTTCCATCCATAGATGTATTCACAATGTACACATGGAAAGAAGTGAGCTCCATGTCCTCCTATTCTGCCACCATCCAGATGCAACATCCTCATTGTAGTTTTTATGTGCTTTTCTCTAATAATAAATCTCTTCATGTTGAGATTCTCTTCATGAGTTATTTTTTTTTTTCTTTCTTTCAAGGATGCACCTGTGGCATATTGAAGTTTCCAGACTAGGGCTAGAACTGGAGCTGTAGCTGCCAGCCTGTGCCACAGCCACAGCAATGCCATATCTGAGCCATGTCTGCAACCTGCACCATAGCTCACAGCAATGCTAGATTCTTTACCCACTGAGAGAGGCCGGGGATTGAACCCACATCCTCATGGATATTAGTTGGGTTTGTGACCACTGAGTCATGATGGGAACTCCCATGCTTTTCTTTTTTTTTCTGACATCTGTCTGTCTTCTTTGAAGAAATGTCTTCTGCCCACTTTTCTGATTGTTTATGTTTTTTATACCAAGCTGCATGAGATTTGATATAACTGATTTGTCAGTTGCTTTGATGGCAAAGCTTTTCTCCCATTCTCTGAGTTATTTCTTTTTTTTTTTATGGTTTCCTTTGCTGTGTAAAAGCTTTTAATTTTCATTAGGGCCCATTAGTTTATTTTTGTTTCTAATTTCCATTACTCTAGGAGGTGGATCCAAAAAGATTTTGCTGTGATTTATGTCAAAGGGTGTGTTGCTGTATTTCTGTTTGTGTGTGTGTGTGTGTTTGTATGCCAGTACCATACCGTTTTGATGACTCTAAATTTATACGTCATTTGAAGTATGGGAGCCTGATTCCTCCAGCTCCATTTTTTTTATCAAGATTGCTTTGGCTATTTAGGGCTCTTTTGTGTTTCCATACAACTTTTAAAATATGCTGGGACACAAAATAAGTCTAAGGAAATCCAAGAAAATAGAAATTATAACAGATATTTTTCTGAGCATAAGAATATAAAACTAGAAAACAACTGTAAGTTGTAAATAAAAGCTGCAGAAAACACAAATACTTGGAGGCTAAATGTATGCTACTGAATAAACAGTGGATCATTGATTAAATCAGTAAAGAAACAATGACAAACAATACCTGGAGACAAGTGAAAGTGAAAACACGATCCAGTATCTACAGGAAGCAATAAACACTGTTTTAAGGAAGACGTTTGCAGCACTAAAAGCCTACCTCAGGAAACAAGAAAAATCTCAAATAAACAAACTAACCTTATACCTAAATTTACTAGAAAAAGAACAAATAGAACCTGAAGGTAGTAGAAGGAAAGATCATAAAAATCAGAGCAGAAATAAACAAAATAGAGACTAAAAAATAAAATAGCACTGTTATTGAGCTGAATTTTTTGTAAAGACAAAATTAATAAACCTTTAGCTAGACTCATCAAAATAAAAAAGAGAGAGGGCTCAAATTAATAAAAGTAGAAGTGAAATAAGAGAAGTTACATGAAACACCACAAAACTACAAGAGATAATAAAACGTTATTACATAAAATTGTATGCCCCAAAAATTGACCATGTAGAAGAAGTGGACAAATTCCTAGAAATGTACAATCTCCCTAGAAGAAACAGAATATCTGAGCAGATCACTTGCCAGTAATGAAACAAAATCTGTAATTAAAAAAAAAATACTCCTAACAAACAAAAGTCCAGGACCAGATGACTTCAGACATGGATTTTATCAAATATTTAAAGATGAGTAAACTCCCATCCTTCTCAAACAATCTCAAAAAACCTATAGAGGGAGAAATTCTTCTGAACTATTCCTGTGAGGCCAGCATCATCCTTATACCAAAACCAGACAAAAATATCACAAACAAAAAGAAAATTACATGTCACTATCACTGATTAATGTAGAGGCAAAAATCATCATCAAAATATTATCAAACTGAATTCAATAATACATTAAAGTGTCTCAAATGAGATTTATACCATGGAAGCAAAGAATGTTCAATATCTGCAAACCAATAAATGTGATATATATACATTAACAAATTGAAAAAAATTGTATGAGCATCTCAATAGATGTATTAAAAACTTTTGCAAAATTCAACATAAATTTATGATAAATTTTCAATAAAATTGGTAATTTTCAACAGAATAATTACCATATATGACTAGCCAACAGCTAACATTATACTCAATGATGAAAAGCTGAAAGCATTTCCTCTAACATTAGACCAAGACTAGGATGGTCACTCTGACCATTTTTATTTGGCATACTATTGGAAGTCCTAGCCACGGTAATAGACAAGAGAAATAAATAACAAATCCAAATTGGAAAGAAGGAACTCAAACCATCACTGTTTGCAGATGATAGGATACTGTGCCTAGAAGACTCTAAAGATGACACTAAAAAAAAAAAAAATGCTAGAACTCATGAATGAATTTGGTAAAGTGACAGGATATAAAATTAATATGGAAAAATCTGTTGCATTTCTATACACTAACAACAAGCTATCCGGAAGAGAAATTAAGAAAACAATCCCTTTTACAAACATTTCAAAAAAAATAAAATGGTCATGAATAAATCTAACCAAAGAGGTAAAAAAACCTGTAATTAGAAAACTAGTACAGTATAGAAAACTGTAATACACTGCTGAAAGATTATAGCTGACACAACCCGATGGAGAAATATACCATCCTCATGGGTTGGAAGAATTTATATTGTTAAAATGACCATACTTCCCAAGGCAATTTCCAGATTCTATGAAATCCCTATCAAAATGCCAATGGCATTTTTTTCCACAGAACAAGAACTGTAAAATGCATATGTAAATACAAAATATTTGGAATAGCCAAAATAACCTTGAGAAAGAAAAATAAAACTGAAAGTATTACATTGCTTGATATCAAACTATCTTAAAAAGCTATAGCAATCAAAACAGTATGGTGTCTGCACAGAAACAGACCTGTAGATCAGTAGAACAAAATAGAGATTCCAAAAATGAGCTCACACTTATATGGTCAATTAATCTATGATGAATAAGAATATATAATGAGATAATGGAAGCCACTTTAGTAAAATGTGCTGAGAATACAAGACAGCTGAATGCAAAATAATATCAAAGTACTCTCTCTTAACATACACAGAAATAAACTCAAATTGGTTTAAAGACTTAGATGTAAGACATGGAACTGTAGAACTTCTATATGCAAACACAGAGAGTAAGCTCCTTGATGAAAAAAAATAATATTTTATTGATATGTCTCCTCAAGCAAAGGAAATAAAAGTAAAAATGGGACTACAACAAAATAAGTTTTTTGCAGTGAGGGAAACTATCAGCAAAAGGCCCCTACTGAGAGTTCCTGCTGGGGCATAATGGTTAAGGATCCAGTGTTGTCTCTGCAGTGGCATTGTTTCCATCCCCAGCCTGGTGCAGTTGGTTAAGGATTCATTGTTGCCACAGCTGTGACATAGATAGCAGCTGTGGCTCAGTTTCAATCCCTGGCCTGGGAATTTCCAAATGCCATGGGTGCAGAAAAACAAACTATGCTTAAATGGTTAATATCTCAAATATGCAAAGAATTCATAAAGCTGAACATCAAAAAATAAGAACCTGATTAAAAAACAAGTAGAGAATCTGAATAGACACTTTTCTAAAGACATGAGGATGGCCAAAAATTATATGAAATGATACTCCCCTCGTCACAGAAACTAAAATTAAAACTACAATGATATATTATCTCACACATATCAGAATGACTGTTATCACAAAGACAACATACAACAAGTATTGGGAAGGGTGAGAAGGAAATGAAACCCTTGTGCACTGTTGGTAGAAATGTAAATTGGTGCAGCCACTATGGGAAGCAATTGGATATTCTTCACAAAATCAAACACAAAACTGGCATTGATCCAGTGATTCCATTACTGGGTATTTATTTGATGAAAATGAAAATGCTAGTTAGAAAATATATGTGCATCCCTCTCTTCAGCATTATTTACAGTAGCCAAGATCTGAAAGCAACCTAAGTGTCCATCAGTGGATGAATGAAGAGAGAAAATAAAATATGTACACACAAACAGTGCACGTGTGCATACAATGGACTATTACTCAGCCATAAGAAAAAAATGAAACCATGCCATTTGCACCAACATGGATGGATCTAGAGGGTATTTCATTAAGTGTAATACGTCAAAGGCAAATATTGTATGATTTCATTTATATCTGAAAATCAAAGCAAATGAACAAACATAACAAAATAGAAACAATGTAATACAGAGAAGAAACAGGTAGTTCCCAGAGGGGAGCAAAATATGCAGTGTGGGGAATATATTCAATAACTATGTAATATCTGTAAATGGTGATCTATCATTACAGACTTACTGTGGCAATCATTTTGAAATGTGTAGAAATATCAAATCACTATGACAGGAACTAACATAGCACTGAAGGTCAATTATACTGTAAAAACAAACAAACTTATAGCAAAATATATCAGATTTGTCATTACCAGAGGCAGGGTTTGGATCTCAGAGGGATTGAATGGAGGCATATAAACATTTATAGATAAATAAATACTAGGGATGTAATGTACCACATGAAAAATATAATTAAAAATGCATATGTTATAGATGAAAGTTGTTAAGGGAGTAAATCCTATGAGTCTCACCAAATGGAAAAGTATTTTTTTCTATTTTTTAATTTTAGATCTAGATGTTGATTTATGTTCACTAGACTTATTGTGATAACTTGTTTCATGACATGTAAATAAAATCATTATATTTTACACCTTAAAATTATATATTGCTGGATGTCAATTATATCTCAATAAAACTGGAAGAAAAATAAATTTAAAAACCTGGCTAAGGCTACAGTAATGGAGATGTACTCCATTTCAATGAGAATATCAAAGACAGAAAGATCCATGAGGTGATTTTTTAAATCATCCAGGGAAAAGATAGCAAGCACCTCTGCTGACCATAAAAAAAAAAATTAAAAATATATGTTAATTATGATTCAGCATGAAATTTGTTTTGTGGTATATATATATATATATATATATATATATATGTATATATATGTATGTATCACAAGTGTATGCAACACATTTATAATTTAGTATAAATATATACACATTTAACACATTTCAGAAAATTTGTGCCAAATACTATCTATTCAACATTGCATTTACCAAAACAGTAGAGAATCTGAGCTTTCCTTTTAGAGGAGGCACTATGCCAGGAGCTGGAAATTCAAAATGCCAAAACTTCTAACTTCTTGGAATTTACAGTCTAATGTGAAAGATGGTCTCTAATAATAATAAGCAGCCTCTTACCCCAGCGCCTTCTTCACATAGCATTTTTTGGATGGGGAGTTTCTTTTCCCCCTTTTCAGACTAGGGCACCAAAATCTGGGGGCTTACTTCCATTTAAAATCTTTAAGTCACGATACTCTATATATTTCCAAATTTATGAAACCCTAGAGCATGTAAAGAACCTCTCTTCCATTCTGCTACCTCCAAAAGATCACTCCCAGGTTTCTGACTCTGAGTTCTTGCGCTCACTTATCCAGAAAGCTCTCTTTGGACACCTGCTTTCAACATCACCAAACTTGGGTCTTGGTGGATAAAGACACACAAAAGGCCCCACTGTGACGTCAAGGAGCTGAGGATAGTGGAAGAGAAATAGCTAAAGGTCTATAACTTTATGATATTTCCAGGATTGCCATGAAGAGGTGTATGGGGCCTCCTGTTCTGAGAGAGCACAGAGAGCTTCCCAGATGGGTAAAGTTCTTGAGGCTGGGAAGAGAGAAACTTCCTGAAGCAAATAGGCTCAAGGGAGTAAGGGTTGAGAAGGGCAACAGGAGCCTGACTATGGAAAGCCATAGAGTCAGTTTGTATTTTACCCTAATGGGACACCAGGAAAGACTGAAACTAGTACAGAGTCCAGAATGAGAGATGAAAGAGAAATTTGCTAAGGTAAGAGCAAAGAGGACTCCGTGGATGTCTAACTTCTGGAGGAACCCGTTCTCCTTTTACCCCTACCCCTCCAGGTCACAGCACAAACTTTGCATATAACAGGGCCTCAAAAGTTGCTAAATTAACTTGGATCAGAGCAGGGAAATTGTTGCCCCTTGAAGGCATATGTATTACAATAATGATAACAGTAATAAGCAAAATAAACATATCACTACAAATTGCAGTATGTGATATAAAGGGGTTTAGGAAGTACAGAAAGAATATTCTGAAGATCAGGGAAAACCTTCCTGCAAAAGATATAGGAAGCTGAGACTAGAAGAGGAGTAGGAACAGTAGCAGTGAAGAGTGGGCTTACACTCTCACCACTGTTATTCAGCATAGTATTGGAAGTCCTAGTCACAGCAATCAGACAAACAAAAGAAATAACAAGTATCCAAATTGGGAGAGAAGTGAAATTGTCACTGTACCCAGATGACATCATTCTATATATAGAAAACCCTAACTATTCAACCCCAAAACTACTCAAACTGATCAACAAATTCAGCAAAGTAGCAGGATATAAGATTAACATTCAGAAATCAGTTGCATTTCTGTATACTAACAATGAAATATTAGAAAATGAATACAAAAATGCAATACCTTTTAAAATTGCACCCAGAAAAATCAAATACCTGGGAATAAACCTCACCAAGGAGGTGAAGGACTTACATGATGAGAACTATAAAACATTAATCATGGAAATAAAGAGGATTCAAAGGAACTAAAAGATATTCCATGCTCCTGGGTTGGAAAAAATAATATTGTAAAAATGGCCGTACTACTCAAAGCAATATACAGATTCAGTGCAATCCCTATTCAGTGTTAGTGAAGCTGCATACTTATCTGGGGCCAAACTCATTCAAGTTGTTGGGAGAATTCAATTACAGTTATATTATTGAGGCACTCACATCCTATAGATTATCCCTTGTCCATAAGAGCTTGTAATATGGCTGTTTCAAGGCCAATAGGAAAGTGTCTTGCTTTGAAACTATTCTTTCTTTCGAGGAAGGATGGATTCTCTTTTAAAATTAAGCCTATTCAGGATATCTCTTTTGACCAACTGTAAGTCAACTAACTGAGGACCTTATTCACATCTGAAAAAAAATCCCTTCATTGTTCACATCTAATCTAAACTAATCACAGGAGTGAAGTTCCATTATACACACAAATCCCATGTATATTCAAGATGGGGGGATTTTACAGGGTTTGTACACCAGTAGGTAGAAATCTTGTGGCCATCTTAGAACTTGGCCTACCACAGTGACCCTTATTCCTCCAAACCGTAAACAGTGCCCCACATACCTCAGTATAGTAAACCATGCTCCTCATTCCTTCATATAGTAGAAAATTATGAAAGGGTGCTAAAATACACATCAATGTCATTGTGGCATTTGAAGATGAAGTAAACATTTTTCTAGCCTAACACCTTCAAATTGGTAAGTGGGGAATAATATTCTTTGGCTTAAATATTACTTTTGTTGTCCTTACATGTTGTCTCAGAAGAAAATCAAAGCTAGCTTCCCCCACCTCACCTCAGGTTTCTCAGCCAGTGCCCCCAGATTTATGACAAAGATAAAGGGTGAGAAAAGGGAGGGATTCCATATGTGGCTCCCAGGTTTACTGCTTGGGCAACTTGTTGGAGAGTGGAACTGTTCTCTGTTGTAGAGAGATGGGTAAGACACAGTGAAGTAGTTGAGAGGCTGCTTCTTGACAATAGCACTCAGGGACTCACAAAATGTCACTTCAAATTGCTCCTCCAACCATTTCCCTGTCTTATCTCCCTTGCTATTTCATCCTCTGGCTTCTAATGCCTCTCCCTACTCTTTCCGCATGCTTAGTACATCATCTTTTGTCAGCTGGCTCAGGGTCAGTGTTTACTTTCCCTCATACTCCTGACTTTCTACTCCACCTTCAAATGGCAAGTTCTCCTGATGCTGGTGTTAAGTGTTGCTCAGGACTTAGGCTTTCTCTACTCACAGAATTCATTACATGATCACCCCCAGCCCTCATTCAGTATCCCTCTGAAGAGAAGAGGATCCCATAGCCCCTAAGCTTACCTACCCTCCAGAATCCTTTAATACAAGCTGTTGAGTGCTATATAAATTCACTATATTCATTTCTTAAAGCTATCATAACAAGTTAACACAACTGGTGGCACAAAACAACACAAGTTTATTGCCTTATAGCTCTAAAAGTTACATGTTCTAAAATCAAGACCCTGACCCTCCTGAGTTCTTACTTTATGACATCAATTTCTTTGCTACAAAAGTGTATGCCAAACATTTTTGTTAGAATGTAGAATTTCGTCTTAAATTCTTTTAGGGATAAAACTTACATATTGTTTGCTCAAGGGAATACCCTCTTTCATTTATACCTGGATGCCATAAACCCTTACTGTGTAGATTCCTGAATTTCCTCGAGCAGGGATTAGGTGGGTGAGGAAGCCTGTACCCTGTCCTTGGACTTTGCTTTTGTCATTACCTATCTTCTTCCTTCTTTGGGTCATGGACATAGCAAGGAGTAATGGAAGTGCTCACTGGCTTGGCTCATCTACTAACCAAACATGATATCTTAGGCAAGTCACTTAGTATCTCAGGGTCTTAATTTTTTTCATGTGTAATATCAGAGTATTGAGCTGCATGATTTTCAAAACCTATTCTGGCTAATATTCTTTGAGAATTTGATAATGTGATATAAGATTGGCTTGGAGATATATTTAGCAGAATTAAGAAATAGAATATTGGGGAGTTCCCATCGTGGAACAGCAGAAACAAATCTGACTAGCATCCATGAGGTTGCAAGTTCAATCCCTGGCCTTGCTCAGTGGGTTAACCATCCAGGGTTGCAATGAGCTGTGGTGTAGGTCACACACACAGCTCGGATTTAGCATTGCTGTGACTGTGGCTGTGGCTGGTACCTATAGTACCGATTTGACGCCTGGCCTGGGAACCTCCATATGCTGTGTCTGTGGCCCTAAAAAAAACAAAAAAAAAAAAAAAGAAAAGAAAAGAAGTAGAATATTGATTTAATTCACATGGTAAGTTTTATTATATTTTCAAAAATCAGTGTTTGGAAATAGAGCCTGTGATGTGTATTTCTCTGGATTTCTTATCCTTTAACCTCTAAAAGAAAGCAAAAAAAAATAATGGATATATTTTTCTTGGTATAGGAAGTTGATATTACACTGACTAGCCTTCAATTATAAATACCTTTAGTTATGTTTTCCTCAGAAATTTGGATGTGTAGAAATTAAAATTTACTCTGAGCCTAAGTAGGTGCCATACACCCTGCTTGATACTCGGGACAAATTAGTGCTCCTGATCTAAAGAAGCTCAGAGTCAAGTTCAGAGACAGAAATGCAAGTCAGGGTTTATAGTGTAGCCTGGTAAAAGATGTGATACCTGAGTAGTGAGACAAAGGAAAAAAAAGTAACTCTTACTTTGGGGTCATAAAATGTTTTGCACGTGAAGGCTTTTGAAATAATCTTAAAATATATGTAGGAATCTGTCAGGTGGACAAGATGGAAAAAGGGCATTGCTGGTGAATGAAATGTAATGGAATCTGACCTACTACTAAATAACAGATTGTACACTCCTTATAAGTAATGAGCACTCCTCTTTATTTCATCTATCACAGCCCCTATTATTACCATACCTCAAAAATTTGTAATGTGGAGTTCCCTTTACGGCTCAGTGGTAATGAACCTGACCAGTATGCACGAGTTTGATCCCTGACCTCGCTCAGTGAGTTAAGGATCTGGTGTTGCCATGAGCTGCAGTGTATGTCACAGGCACAGCTTGGATCTGGCATTGCTGTGGCTATGGCTGTGGTGCAGGCCAGCAGCTACAACTCTGATTTGACCCCTAGCCTGGGAACTTCCATTGCCACAGGTGCAGCCCTAAAAAGACAAAAAAAAAATGTGTATTTGAAAGTAGACCGCACT
Organism: Catagonus wagneri; assembly: GCA_004024745.2. NCBI lineage: Eukaryota > Metazoa > Chordata > Mammalia > Artiodactyla > Tayassuidae > Catagonus > Catagonus wagneri. The sequence continues at coordinate 6,503,566 of PVHT020001179.1, forward strand.
CAGAAGATCGTGTTTGTATCTCACTCTATTGTGTACCTACTCTATGATTTTTGAAAATCACTTATTTCTCAGGGCCTCAGTTTGCTCACTTATAAAATAAGGATAGTAAAACCTATGTCCTTAAATATTTTTGTGAAAATAAAATTATGTACTAGACCTACACATGCATTATAATCTCTGAAAATCTACAAAGTGTTACTATTATCATAATTTTGTATTAGGCTATTGAAGTTTGCAAGGAAGGAACCTCTTCAGTTGTACTAGTGCTCTGAATTCCAAATCCAGGGAGGTACTGTAAGCATTTTCAAGATACATTAAGAATAGCACATTGTGCAAAAACATGTAACTTAAGCACAACTATACATAAAACCTTCAAGCAGGTTTGTTGGGGTCAGCTTGAAGTCATCCAGCATCAAGAACTTCTGTTGGATAAGCCTTTCCACCAGGGCTTCTCAGATGCACATGGCTTTCCTGGTGTCACACAGTAATCCCAGTTAACACCAGTGGTTCTAGCCAATGGACCTCTTGGGAAATACCATTTTTTTTCTTCAGGACCTATCCAGTCAGAGGTGTATGAAGGGAGGCTCAGTGGCAATGGTCCACACTGAGTGTAGGTAGTGAGGGGGCACATTGTCTGTAGAGCATTTAATGGTAATAAAGAAGCCCACCAAAAGTTTGACCTGCTTTTTATTATCCTCATGTGCTAGAAATTCTAAAAATGCCAGTGATACAATACTTCTCCCCTCCCAAAAAATGTTTTATTGGTCTAAACTCTAAACAATGTTAGGTTTGAGGTTGTGTTTTCATAATGTATGTGTAATCTTCAAATTAACATGTTTTTTGCTGCCTATCCTTTAATTAATACTGTGTTCTACACAAGATTTAATTGAGGACACTCACAATTATTCAGTTAGCTTCTAACACTCATGGACTTATCTACATGAGTTTGTTCCAAGAGGTGGAGTTAATGTAGGACAGTCGCTATACTCAGTGTGTAGTGCCACTTATTCTTTTCTTTTTTTTTTGTCTTTTTGCCTTTATGTAGAGCCATACCCAGGGCACATGGAGATTCCCAGGCTAGGGGTGTAACAGGAGCTGTAGCCGCCAGCCTTCACCACAGCCACAGCAATGCAGGATCCGAGCCGCGTCTGCAACCTTCACCACAGCTCACGGCAACGCCGGATCCTTAACCCACTGAGCAAGGCCAGGGATCAAACCTGCAACCTCATAGTTCTTGGTCAGATTCTTTAACCACTGAGTCACAAAGGGAACTCCAGTGCCACATATTCTTGAATTTAAATGGTTAATTGAAAGTAAACAATAGTAATGTGATTGTAAACACAGAGAAACAAGACCAGTTATGTCATTCTGTATGATTATTTGGAGGTTTTTATTTGTACTTAAAATTTAAAACACTGCAGCAGAATGTGAACTGCAAAGTGTAATATTTTTGTTTGATAGGTGCAATTTTCAGCTCATCCATGATATATTTTATTGAATCTGAATAATGCCTTCACCATTGAAAATTTTAAAGAAAAATAGTTATTGATTATTGTGTGGTTATTATTAAAACCTATTGTGTTGTTTAGAGGAGTGAGTATTAAATAAAGATCTACTCCAGAGTGGAATACTTTAGGTATGCCACAGTATACAGCCTTAGGTTCAGTAACTTTATATTCACTAAATAAATAACCAAAAGCAGGGGTGGATAACCCAAAAGCAGATTGTGGCTGCCTTCTGGCCATAAAACACATGGATTCTCTGAGTGAAACTAACTGGGTTAACAGCCATTTGCATTGACTTCATTGCCTCCTGGCTTCTCACTCCTCTGTCCTCCAGCAAAGTCTTCCATTTGAAAGGTATGTCTAGGTTACTTTCTCTAGTCACAGAGTCTTATTGAAAAGCAGCTTGGTGAGCTGTTGGGAGGTTATTATAAGGATAAATATCGTTCACTGAGCTGTTGTGTGATAATAGAGTTGTTTACAAAATCCACAGTAGGGTCCTCACCCTCAGTTTGTATCTTTTGTCATGTGGAAGATGATCAAAGCAGCAGAACTTTAAAACAGGGATCTTACTTCTCTGCAAAAGGATGACAGAGAGGTGCCTGTGGATTATTACAGAATGTAGTGTTCTATAATATTCTTAAAAATACAAAGCTTTTATGCAGCTAATACCCAGAAAAGTGTGCTCTTACTTTGAAAATTTGGTAATAGGAGGGAGTCGGCTCCCTTCCTCTATCATAGTCTGGGTTGCAGGATCCCAGTGAGATGATAAAGGCTTTCTTGCCACAACCCACTCCATGCCTCCTTATGACTGACCATCAAGGCAGCTCTGACAGTTTTTATTACTTTCCAATGCCAAATTCCCCTGCAAGCTGTCTTCTCACTGAACAGAACTGGGTCACTAGTTTATGCCAAGTACAAAATCTTTTCAGCCTGGACTCTTGATTGCCAATGATTCTCCTTTCAGACACCTATTCCTTTTTGGAAGCGTACACATTTCTAGACCTACAGTTTCTAGATCTGAGGGCTCCTTTGAAGACATTTGTGCCTACTCTTTTTCATGTCACCTCCATGAATGTTGTTCCAGAACCTCCACCTTTGCCTTAGCTCTTCTCGCAGCCTCAGCAGTCACCTGCTTTACATGAACAATCAAAATCCAGCCTCTTCTCAGTTATGGCATTGTTTTTCTAAGCTTTTGAACAACCTTACCTCTTTATCTTTTGAGCACCAGAGCTCCACAGAATGTAGCTGATATCAATTATAAACTCTATTATATTTTATTTCAGATTGTCTGCCTTACTCTTGAAGAGCTGATTTTTTTCTTTTGATTTTTTCCCCCTAGAATGGTCTTTCTAACACTAAATCAGTTGCCTAGACTCATTTTAGAATGTTTTATAATTAGACCACACCTTTCTTGCATTTGCTTTTCTTGCAAAAATATTACTTTTTATATAGTTAATCAGAGGAAATTATGCCTGCATCTCATCAGTATGAAAATGTATAAGTGATATATCATATTAATATAATGTATTATATGGCATACTATATCAATATATTTATTCTTCTGGATTTTTTTTTTTTTTTTGCTTTTTGTCATTTTATGGACGCACCCACAGCATGTGGAGTTTCCCAGGCTAGGGGTCTAATCGGAGCTGTAGCCACTGGCCTGAGCCGCAGCCACAGCAACGCAGGATCCGAGCTGCGTCTGCAAACTACACCACAGCTCACGGCAACGCCAGATCGTTAACCCACTGAGCAAGGCCAGGGATCGAACCCGCAACCTCATGGTTCCTAGTCGGATTCGCTAACCACTGCGCCACGACGGGAACTCCAATTCTTCTTGATTTTTAATTATTCTTTTTGTGTAATAGCACCTACCCTTTCTTGAAGACATTGTTCTTGGAGCTCTCTAAAATTCTATTCTATTATAAAATGATTGCTTTCTGAGCTTCTTGTTGAATTATCTTACCAGTTTTTTTTTAATATCCTGGGTTATTTCTACTCTTTTTCATATATTGTGTTATACTTTTGCATTCACCTTATACTTTTCTGAATTTCATATATTTAAATTTTTCATTCTTTGTTTTTTATAGGAAGGGTATATAGGTGGTCAGTTTTCCGGGTCTTTCTCTAGATAAAAGGTCTTTCTTTTGCCCTTTTGATGATTGGTAACAGAATTCTAGTTTCAAAATAAACTTTCATTCAAATTTTTCTGGGTGTTATTCTACTTTCAGCTTGTAAACAATGTCCAAGATGAGAAGTCTGATACCTTTGCAGATAAATGTCCCTTACCAGCCCAGGCTCCTACTAACATTTAGAACATTATCTTTATCCTTGAAGTTTGGAAATGTCATGGGATTTATCTAAATGTACATGCCTTTTTTTCAATATTTGTGCTGAGCATGCTGAAATGCAAGTTACAACAGGGCAGAGATTGTTTTCTGTTTTGTTGACTGGTCTACAAATACTAAGAACAGTGCTTGAAAAAGAGAACTCACATAATCTTATTGACTAAATTCAAGTACCTTCTTATTTTTAGGGAAATTTTCCTCTGTTATTTGTTTTTCTTCTCCGATCTGCAATCACACTGTAAGTCTATCTTTTAATCCTTTCTTTTCTTTCAATCCACAATTTCTATATCCTTTCTTTGTTCTTGTAACTTCATACTCTGTCTTTTTATATTAAGTTCTAGGAGATTTCCTTTACTTATCTTTCATATTTCTACTTTGGACTTCAGGATCTTCCACTCTTTTACACAGGACTTTTATTAAATTTGTTAACTTGGTAATAATATTTTAGTTTCTAAAATCTATTTTTGCTTTTAATTTATATTTTTATGTGCAATTTCTTGTTTTAGAGACAATTATCTTTCTAGAACATCTCTACAAGTATACTAATTAGATTTTTTAAAATTTTTCCTTTGTCTTCAATGTTATCTCTCTTTGCTTGTCTTGGTTCTTCTTTTTCATGCTGTTGATTTTCCTCAAATGTCTGGTTATCTTTGGCTGTCTCTTCATATCTGGCTGTCCTTTGTCTATAAAAGGACTCAGTTATTTAGTAACTGTTAAATAGTGTGGTTTCTTCTGCAGTTATACCTATCAGTTTCTGCAACAAGTCTCTTGAATGAGAGGTTTAAAAATGGAGAATGGTAATGGGCCATCTTCTTTTCAAGGTATGTGAGTAAAGTTAAAAAGGCAAGTTGGTGAATGTCTATCTCCAAGTAAGGAAGTCTCTATTTAGGGAGTGGTGTGTGTGGTTTTACTTCATTTCTCTGCAGAATTCATCTCTGTTAGCTGTGTGGTTCTGAAGGTATCTTAGGTTTGACAAGCTTCTCTTTCTGAACCAGGGCATATTCTGAGCACCACACCCACTCCACCATCCACACATATAGTTGGTTTCTGATTCATTGGAAAGGGCTTCTTATAGCTTAAGAGTAGGAGCAAATGCCATATCCAACCTTAGCATAAATATATGGAATGGAAGGAAAGAGCTCAATGCTTCCATAGTCTGTACTATAGAATTATTACCCTATGCTTGATATTCTCCTGTTCTCTATACTTTTGCCTGTAGGTTTGACCTTTCTCTAGGGATCCAGGAACTGCAGGAATGGAAGAAAGATGGTTACTACTGTAAGGAGCTGGTCTATTTATTTATTCTCTTTTTAAATCTGATCTTGTCTGCTTGATATCTTCTGAAAACTCCTGATAATTCTTGACCCTGCAAATAGTACATGTTCACATTTATCAGAGTTAAGTATTTCTTTATTCATTTTCTAATATACTTCCTGTACTTTTATCTGAAAAATATAGGTAGAAGATAAAGTAAATACATGTACCCTGAACAAGAATTAACCAATACTGGAATAAATCCTCTTTTCCAACCAAACTAGTTCTTTCTACCCAACACCCTTATTATTTTAATGGCTCACCAGTTCAGAGAAGCAAAAGTCAATGTCCACAGATCAGTACTGGGGACTGCCCCTCTCTTTCTCTTTCTTTCTCTCTCTCCCTCCATCCCTCAATTCTCCATTCCTCCCTTCTTGCCTTCCTTCCTTCTTTCTTTCCTTTCTGTCAAAAATATATTTCAATCTATGCACTAGGGAGTGGGTTGGTGTATATTTTGGAATAAATATAGTTTTGCCCTCTCAGAACTTAAAATTTAGTGGGGCATGCATATTTCAACCAAATAAGCACATAGTTAAAATATATATTTAAAAAGAATAGTACAATCCCTGAAGGATGTGTGAGTGAGAAGGCCTTACTGGGAAAATGTCATTTGAGGTGGGCCCTGAAGAGTAAGTAGAGTTTGGCCAACTGACTAGCAAGGTAAGAAGGTTGCACCAAGATGGAGCACAAGCATTGGTATTCTTTGATGTAGGGAAGAGCTTGGAATATGGGAGGATAATATAGAAATTCAGGGAAAGGACTGAGGTATCGAGCAACATGTAAAAACAATGAGAAACTGGAAATAAAGTGCCTTGTAGACATGTAAGGAATTGAGATTTAAATCTTATTCAGTAATAAGCAATTAGAGCATTAACCACAGGAGTTGCATGCAAGATATGTTTTTAAAAATGATCATTTTAGCTATTATAGAGAAGAACAGAGTAGAAAAAGGCAAGAGTGGATGTGGAAAACTTGGAAAACTGTTACAGAAGCACTGGGAATTATATCTAGTAGCTTATGATGAAGCATGATAATGTGAGAAAAAGAATGTATATATGTTTGTGTGACTGAGTTGCCTTGCTGTACAGTATAAAACTGACAGAACACTGTAAACCAGCTATAATGGAAAAAATAAAAATCATTATTAAAAAACAACTGTTATGGAAGTGTAGGTGAGAAATAATGGTGGCTAGAACTGTAGAATCAGGCATGAAGATGGAGGTAAGTGTAATGATCTGGAAATGTTTTGGAGGTAGTGTGGCCGGGTCATACTGAAGTACTGAAAGGAAAGACAGCAGTAAAGGGTGAATCCTAAATTTGGAATTTGAGCAACCCAGTGAATGGTAGGTCCATAATATGATTTGGTGAACTGTGGGACATGTGGTTTTGGTGTGGGGAGAGTCCAGTATTAAGCCCTTGACATTTGCATCATTTGCAATTATTTTTTCCTGTTCCATAGATTGTCTTTCCAGTTTTTGTTTCTTTGCTTGTTTGTCTTGTTTTGTTTTGTTGTATGGTTTCCTTTCCTGTGTGAAAAGCTTGTAAGTTTGTTTAGGTCCCATTGGTTTATTTTTATTTTTATTTCTATTGCCTTGGCAGACTGACCAGAGAAAACATTTGCACGATTGATGTCAGAGAATGTTCTACCTGTGTTCTCCTCTAGGATTTTGATGGTGTCTTGTCTTATGAATAAGTCTTTAAAGCATTTTGAGCTTATTGTTGTGCATGGTGTGAGGGTGTGTTCTAGTTTCACTGATTTACATTCAGCTGTCCAGTTTTCCCAGCACCACTTACTGAAGAGATTGTCTTTTTCCCATTATAGAAAGCGTCCTACACTAATGAGTTGTCATAGTAGATGAAGCACCTTTCATCACTGCCCATCTCCTAAAATGTTGGCTTTTCTCAGTTTTGTAAGCTATATTTTCTGTTTAGATAATTCCATTCACTCAGTGGCTTTATATAGTATTTGAATGTTGTCAGGAAGAAAATGTTATATATCCCCCAGACCTCTTGTCAACATGTTGCCTCCTCTTGAATGTTTCATGAGCATGTCAAAATTAGCATGTTTTTTGTTCCTCAGGATTGCCTTGGCAATTCTAGGTCTTTTTATGGTTCCATATAAGTTTTTGGATTGTTCATTCTAGTTCTGTGAAAAGTGCCATGGATTATTTGATAGGAACTGCATTGAATCTGTAGATTGCTTTAGGTAGTATGGCCATCTTAATGACAATAATTCTTCCACTCCAGGAGTATGGAATACCTTTCTATTTCTTTGAATCCTCTTTAATTTACTTGATTAATGTTTAATAGTTCTCAGCATATAATCTTTCACCTCCTTGGTCAGGTTTGTTCCTAGGTATTTAATGTTGGGGGGTGTGATTTTAAAAGGCATTGTATTATATTTTTTTCTGATATTTCATTGCTAGTATACAGAAATGCAACCGATTTCTGAATGTTAATGAGAAAAATTAAAAATGATATGATCATCTCAATATAGGCAGAAAATGCATTTGACAAAGTCCAACATCCATTCATGATAAAAACTCTTACCAGAATGGGTATAGAGGAACCATACCTTATCATAATAAGAGCCATTTATGACAGCCCACAAGCAGCATCATACTCAATGGAAAAAAGCTGAAAGCATTCCCACAAAAATATGGAACAAGACAAGAATATCCGCTCTCACCACTTTTATGAAACATAGTACTGGAAATCCTAGGCACAGCAATCAAACAAACAAAAGAAACAAAAAGTATTCAAATTGGAAGAGTAGAGTTAGAATTTTAACTCTATACATATGACATGATACTGTATGTAGAAAACCTTAGGACTCCACACAGAAACTTCTCAAACTGATCAACAAATTTAGCAAAGTAGGATTCAAGATTATTTTGAGGTTTTTAAATTTTTTTTAATTATTTTATTTTATTTTTTTAAGGGCCACACTCGTGGCATATTGAGGTCACCAGGCTAGGAGTAGAATTGGAGCTGTAGCCACTAGCCTACACCACAGCAACCCTACTTCCGATCTGCATCCGTGATCTACGCCACAACTCACAACAGCACTGTATCCTTAACCCACTGAGCAAGGCTAGGGATCGAACCTATGTACTCATGGATACTAATCAGATCTGTTTCTGCTGAGCCATGATGGGAAGTCCAATTTTGAGTTTTTTGACAAGAAAAATATCCACTGTATATTGTTTTAACTTCATAGTTTTAATACAAAAATTCATATTAAATATAAATTTTATTCAACTCTTATTATTCATTCATAATTATGTAATAAACTATAAATAAGAAGGAAAACTGGCAAATAAGAAAATGTGTATCTCTGTGAAATAGAGTTATTTTCTTTTTTTGTACATTTCTGCATTTTTTAAATTTTAAAATAATTAGCAGACATTACTTTTATGTTAAAACCTTATTAAAATATAGCTCTTACTTTAATAGAAGAAATATGGGCAAAGGAGGTGGCATTGA
>PVHT020001179.1:6553001-6576123 GCA_004024745.2 Catagonus wagneri
ATAAGAAAGAAGAAGAAGAGAAAAAGAAGCAAAAGGAAACGAGCTGGGACCTGCTGGCCCAGGAAGGAGCTGGAAAGAGGAATAGCTCCTGCACCCTGGGAAGTTCCCCCACTAGCAGCAAGATCAGCCAAAAATAGAGGAGGAACTCCAGACAAATGGTGTGAAACAGTTCCAAAGCAGACAGTCCTCTACAAATGGTCAGTGCTGTGGACAACAGGCAACCATAGATCAGTGCCAGCAGGTTTTGGGAACTAAAGTTTTGGCCTTAGAGCTAAAACTCAAAGAGGGACCTGTGGCCATGTGGGGAAAAAATAGTATTGCCCATGCAGAAACAGCCTGGAGGGTGCCCACAAAGGAGAACATCTAATTGGATGAAACCAAGTCAGGCTTAGAAACTAGAGGCCATTGTTTGTTGGTGCTGGAAGGAACTGGCAGGATTCACCACTACAGCTTTGTTCCCTATGCCACTTTCTTAAGTTTCCCAGCACTACCTGCCTCAGCTCAAAGAACCACTTGGAAGTAGCAGCTGCCTAGTAACAGCTGGGAAGCAGCCCAGCCTATAGGGCTACTGAATTCTTGGAGCAGGTAGAGTAACTGCATGGGGGAATAACAGAACTTCCAGGTTCCTGCCAGTGGCCTCTGAGTTAGTTGAGTCAAACCTAAGCCAGAAAAACTGCCAGTGGTAGTGACCATCTCCCAAGAAATCAGGCAAAACAGAGGTGTCTCAGTTCTGCCCAGAGAATCTGCAGAGTCTCATACCAGCAGGACAACAAAGAATAGCTTCTGGGGGCAGCATCCATTCCTGTGAGAGGGCTGCAAGTGCCCACTCCCTATTAATCAGGGAACACACAGTCACCTTGTCTCTGCCCAGAGAATCCACAGAGGCTTTCACCAGAGGTGCCTAATCTGTGCCATAAGAGCTGCTGGAAGCAGAACCCATTTCTGTGAGAGGGATGCCAGTTACTGCTCCCTATGGAGCTGCAGGCCAACCAATCAGAGAAAAGCATAAGATAAAGGGCCCCTGTCATGGGCCCTGAGATGGCCCACCTCAGTGGCACTTATTCCACACCATGGGAGCCAGGGAAAGCTCATTAACCCACATTCCAATCTGCAGGACAGCACTCCTAACAGCTGCATGGCAGGGGTTGGGACCACCAGAAACGCACATCCTGAAGCTCCAAGAGGGAGAATTGAGCAGCAATTAGGGAGAAACAGCCTGCCTGCTCCTGGTTCTTTAGAGAGAGGTCCCTAGAGTGTCCAAGCAAGAGGAGTGCCAGCAGAATAGTGGCATCTGCACCTGTACCTACAGAAAGTGGTCCCTAGAGCCTTCCTGGCAAAGGGAGAAGAAACAGAGGAAACTGCTGACATTTCAAGCTATGAAAAATAGCCCTCAAAGCTACCTGCAAGCAGGAGGGCCTGTAAAAGACACTGCTACCCCTATGAACTACAAAAGCAAACCAATGAACAGTGAAGCACTAGAAGAACCAATAGTAGGTTAACAGAGGTAGAAGAACACTAAGTATTGTGGAAGACAGAGTGGTGGAAATCACTGCTACACAAAAGAATAAAGAAAAAAGAATAAAAAAAAACTAAAGATGGTCTAAGTGACCTCTGGGGCAATATTAAACTACCAGCATTCACATCATAAGTGTTCCAGAAGGAGAAGAGAGAAAGGGCAGAGGAAATATTTGAAGAAATTATAACAGAAAAATTTTCAAATATGGGAAAGAAAACACTCAAGTGGAGGAAGCACAGAGAATTCCATACAAAATAAACCCAAGAAGAAATACAGCAAGACACGTACTAATCAAACGGACAAAAAATAAGTTCAAAGAAAAAATATTAAGATCCAAAAGGGAAAAGTAACAAATCACATATACGGGAACCCCTATAAGGATTACAGCTAATCTTTCAGGAGAAACTCTACAAGCCAGAAAGCAGTGGCAAAACATATTTGAGGTGTTGAAGAGGAGGAACCTAGAATCAAGAATACTCTACCCAGCAAAGCTCTCATTCAGATTTGATGGAGAGCTCAAAAGCCTTACAGACAAGTAAAAGCTAAGAGAATTCAGCACCTCCAAAACATTCCTACATCACCTACTAAATGAATTTCTCTAAGCAGAAAAGGAAAAGCAACAATTAGAAATAAGAATATTACAAATAAAAAAACTCACTGGTAAAGTCTAAGATAATATAAAAGTAGGAAATCATCCATTGACAAATATGATATCAAAACTAGCAAGTATGAAAAGAGAAGAGGACAAATGCAGAACACTGAAACTGCACTTGAAATTAAGAGACCAGCAGAAACAATTCTGCACAGATACAGATCAATATATTAAATATAATGGGAACCACAAATCAAATGACTATAATGGTCACACACATGAAAAAGAAAAATCAATCAAAACATAACATTAAGATGGTCAGCAAATCACAAGAGAAGAGAACAAAAAGGGGAAGGGAAGATAAAAGACCCAAAAATTGCAATCCTAAAAAAAATTAAATAAATGCCAAAAAGTACATACTTATCCATAAATACATTGAATATAAGTGGATTAAAAGTTCCAACTGAAAGACAGAGACTGGCTGAAAGTATTCAAAAAAAAAAAGACCCATATATAGGCTGTCTACCCGAGAGATGTTCTTCAGATCTAAGACACATATAGACTTAAAAGTGAGGGGATCGAAGAAAATATTACATACAAATGGAAATTATAGAAAACCAGGAGTAGCAATACTTGTATCAGACAAAATGGTTTTTAAAATAAAGAAGGTCACAAGAGCCAGACAGACATTATGTGATGATCAAAGGATCAAATAATTTTAAATATATATGCACCCAACATCGGAGCAGCACAAACTATGAAGCAACAACTAACAGCTATAAAAGGGGAAATTGCCAGTAACACAATAATAGTGGGTGACTTTAACAGTCCACATACAGCAATGGACAGATCATCCTGGCAGAAAATTATCAAGGAAATGCAGGCCTTAAATGATACACTAGAGCAAAAAGACTTGACTATATCTACAGAACTTTTTACCCCAAAGCAACAGAATATATTTTCTTCACAAGTGCACATGGAACATTCTCCAGGAAAGATCATATCTTGGGCCACAGATCAAGCCTTGTTAAGTTTAAAAAAAAAACAGAAATTATTTAAAGCATTTTCTCTGATCACAATGCTGTGAGACTAGAAATCAGCTACAAGAAAAAAGCAGCAAAAAACACAAACTCCTGGAAGCTAAGCAGTATGCTACCAAAGAAGCAAGGGACCATTGAAGAAATCAAAGAGGGAATTAAAAGACATATAGAGACATATGACAATGAAGGTACAACAATCCAAAACATATGGGAGGGAGTATCTGTCATGGCTTGACAGGTTACAAACCTGACTAGTATCAATGAGGATGTGGGTTCAATCACTGGCCTTGCTCAGTGGGTTAAGGATCTGGTGCCCTGTGCTATGGTGTAGATCACAGGTGCTGATCAGATCTGGCCATTGCTGTGTCTGTATCTGCGGTGTACGCCAGCAACTGCAGCTCCAATTCACCTTCTAGCCTGAGAACTTCCATATGCCATAGGTGTGGCCCTAAAAAAGACAAAACGAAATAAAATAAAACAAAAGCTATGGGACATAGCAAAAGCAGTTCTGAGAGGGAAGTTTATAGTGATACAATCTTATCTCAGGAAAGAAGAAAAAAACTCAAATAGATAGCCTAAACTTACACTTTAAACATCTAGAGAAAGCAGAAAAGACAAAGCCCAAAATTAGCAGAAGGAAAGAAATCATAAAGATTTGAGTAGACATTAATAACAGAGACAAAGAAAACAAACGAGAAGATAAGGAAACCAAAACCTGATTCTGTGAAAAGATTGAAAAAATTGATAAACTTTTAGCCAGAGTCATCAAGAAAAAAGGAAGAGGGTTCAAATCAATAAAATTAGAAATGGAAAAGGAGAAGTTACAACCAATAGTGCAGAAATGCAAAGTATCATGAGATACTCCTATGAGCAACTGAATACAAAAAAAAAGAAAAACAAAGACAATCTAGAAGAAATGGACAGATTCTTAAAAAGGTAAAACCTATCAAGACTGAACCAAGAGGAATAGAAGATATGAATAGACCAATCACAAGTGCTGAAATTGAAAATGTGATTTAAAAATTTCCAAAACACAAAAGTCCAGGACCTGATGGCTTCACAGCTGATTTCTACCAAACATTCAGAGAAGAGTTAACGCCTTTTCTTCTGAAACTCTTCTCAAAAATTTCAGAGGAAGTAACACTCCAAAGCTCATCTGTGAAGCCATCATTACCCTGATAACAAAACCAGACAACAATACAACAAAAATTGATAAGTACAGGCCAATATCACCTATGAACATAGATGCAAAAATCCTCAACAAAATGTTAGCAAACCACATACAAATAAACATTAAAAAGATCATACATTATGATGAAGTAGGATTTATCCCAGGTATGCAAGGATTCTTCAATATCTGCAAATGTATCAATGTGATATATCATACCAACACACTGAAAAATAAAAACCTCGTGATCATCAAAATAGATACAGAAAAATATTTTGACGAAATCCAACACGAATTCCTGCTAAAAACTCTAAAGAGAGTGGGCATATAGGGGAACTATCTCAATATAATAAAAGCCACTTATGACACATCAACAGCTAACACGATTCTCAACAGTGGAAAACCAAAAGCATTTCCACTAAGATCAGGAGCAAGACAAGGATGTCCTCTTTCACCAATGTTATTCAACTTAATTTTGGAAGTCTTAGCCATGGCAATCAGAGAAGAAAAAGAAATAAAAGGATTCCAAATTGGAAAAGAAGAAGTAAAACTATCACTGTTTGCTGATGGCATGATACTATAACTAGAAAATCCTAAGGACACTACCAGAAAACTATTAGGGTTCATCAATGAATATGGTAAAGTCACAGGATACAAAATTAATACACAAAAATGGATTGAATTTCTTTATACTAACAATGAGAGATCAGAAATAGAAATTAGGAATCCATGCCATTTACCATTGCATCAAAAATAATAAAATACCTAGGAATAAAGCTACCTAAAGTGACAAAGAAGTTATACTTTGAAAACTATAAGATGCTGATGAAAGAAATCAAAGACACAAATAGATGGAAAAGGGTACCATGCTCTTGGATTGGAAGAGTCAACATAGTCAAAATAACAATACTGCTTAAGGCAATCTACAGATTCAGTGCAATCCCAATGAAATTGCCAATGGCATTCTTTAGAGAACTAGAACCAAGTATTTTAAAATTTGCATGGAAACACAAAAGACCTCAAATCACCAGAGCAATATTGAAAAGAAGAAACGGAACTGAAGGAATCAGTCTACCTGACTTCATACTCTACTCTGAAGCTACAGTCGTCAAAACAGCATGGTAATGGCACAAAAACAGAGATATGGATCAATGGAACAGGATAGAAGCCCCAGAAATAAATCCACAGACTATCAACTAATCTAAGACAAAGTAGGGAAGACCTTATTGTGGAGGATAGATACTCTCTTCAGTAAATGGTGCTGGTAATACTGGACAATCACATATATGAAAATTAAATTAGATCATTTTCTCACACCATTCAGAAAAATAAACACAAAATGGATTACACACCTAAATCTAATGGTAAATACTATAAAACTCCTAGAGGAAAACATAAGAGAGAACAGCAGAACACTCTTTGACCTAAATCACAGCAACATCTTGTTTTACCCACCTTTTAGAATGAAGAAAACAGAGACAAATAAACCATTGTGACCTAATTAAACTCAATAGCTTCTGCAGAGCAAAGGAAACCATTAAAAAAAAAAAAAAAGGAACCCACAGAATGGGAGAAAATTTTTTGCAAATGACTCAACCAACAAAAGCTTAATCTCCAAAATGTACAAACAACCCACGCAACAACAAAAAATTAAACAACCCTATCAAAAAATGGGTAGACCTAAATAGACATTTCTCCAAAGACTTGTGGCTGGACAGCAGGCACATGAAAAAAGTCTCAATGTCAGTAATCATTAGAGAAATGAAAATCAAAATTACAATGAGCCATCACCTCACAACAGAATGGCCATTATTAACAATTCAACAAACAACAAATCCTGGAAAGGATTTGTAGAAAAGGGAAACCTCCTTCACTATTGGTGGGATTGTAATTTGGTACAAGGCACTATGGAAAACAGTACTAAATAACTCAGAAAACTAAATATAGAACTACCGTTAGGCCCAGGAATCCCACTCCTGGACATATATCGAGACAAAACTTTCCTTGAAAAAGATACATTCACTCATATGTTCATCACAGCAATATTCATAATAGCCAAGACATGGAAACAACTTATATGTCCATTGACAATGTAATAGATTAAGAAGATGTGCTATATATACACAATAGACTACTACTCATCCATAAAAAGGACAAAATAATGCCATTTTCAGCAACATGAATGGCACTAGAGACTCTCATACTGAGTGAAGTAAGTCAGAAAAGAGAAATACATACACTATATGATATCACTTTTATGTGGAGTTTAAAATATGGCACAAATGATCTATCTACTAAACAGAAACAGATCATGGACATGGATGACAGACTTGTGTTTCCCAGGGGGTAGTGGTTGGGAGTGGGTTGGAAGTCTGGGGTTAGTAGATGGAAACTGTTGTATTTGGAGTGGTTGGGAAAAGGAATCCTGCTTTATAGCACAGGGAACTATACAAATAATCACTTGTGATGGAGTATGATGGAGGATAATGTGAGAATAATTTATATATATATATATATATATATATATATATATATATATATATCTTGGTCACCGATGTACAGCAGATATTGACAGAATTTTGTAAATCAACTATAATATTTTTAATTACCTTAAATGTCAGTGCTTCAATGGATGGAAAATAGTATGAGAAAAATAATGTGTATATACATATACATACATGTGTGTGTATTCACATACAAACAGCTTGTATAATTCAATGACAAAATAACAAACATCCCAATCAAAAAATAATTAGCAGAAGACCTCTATAGACATTTCTTCAAAGAAGCCATCCACTTGGCCAATAAGTACACGAACAGATGCTCAGCATTGCTAAAATCAAAACTACAAGATATTGCTTCATACTGGTCAGGATGGCCATCATTAAAAAGTCTACAAACAACAGGTGCTGGAGAGGATGTGGAGAAAAGGAAAGCCTTCTACATTGTTTGTGGAAATGTAAATTGGTGTAGTTACTATGAACAGTATGTTCCTTAGTGGAGGTTCCTTAAAATATAAAAACAGATTTGCTAGGGGGAGGGCTGTATTGGGAATTTGGGACTAGCCAATTCAAAATATTATATATAGAATAAATAAACAACGAGGTCCTAATATATAGCACAGGAAACTATATTCAATATCCTGTGATAAGCCACAATGGAAAAGAATATGAAAAAATGTGTGTGTGTGTGTGTGTGTGTGTGTATTCAGTTACGTGTGTGTGTGTGTATATATATATATAATTGAATTATGCTGCTATACAGCAGAAATTAATACATTGTACATTAAATATACTTCTATAAAATAAATTTTAAGAAATATAAAAATAAAATTAAAATAGAAGTTATGAGGCTGTAGGAATAGGCAATTAAGCATTATGTCAGCATGAATATTCACTGCACATAACATAGTTTTAGTTTTTTGTCCTACATTAAAAGGTCAAAACTAAAAATAGGTTAGATTTTGGACCAAAAAAAAATTACTTGCAAAGCTAAACTCTAGATTCCAAAAATATCTGGGAAAAGCCTCTTGAAATGAAAAAACTGGAAATTTATGTCCTACCTTTAAGAAAAAGATTAATGTTAGAAAATCTAGTGATTGCTATTGTGAGATAAAGATAGGAGAGAAAGTTATACAGAACTTTTTATATTTTAAATTTTCGTTCAAGTCATGTATTCCTTTACTAAACACAGTGATAAACAAACAAACAAACAAACAAAAAATTCCTCTTAGCCCCCTAGTGATCTACAATCTTGCAAAGGCATGTTGCTGCTTTCTCTTTTGTGTTCCATAGCACTTTGATCCTAACTAGGATGTTTATGTCATTTGTCTTTTAATATTTATTAACAGTGTCCATTTTGTTCTCAAAAGTGACCCAGTTTGGACAATGAATCAATAGTGACCTTGATGTTAACTCCATTACAGTCTATATTGCAGTTTTTTGACCTGCCATATTTATCTATTCCCCTCCTTTGCATATCTGAGGTCTTCTAGACTGCTGATATCTTCATCCAAAGTGCCTGACTTCCAGTAGTTGTTCAATAAATGTTTTAGCAAGCCACTCTGTTGTAATCTAAAATGAAGAGTTTTTTTAGGGCCACACCCATGGCATATGGAGGTTCCCAGACTAGGGGTCGAATGGAGCGCAGCTGCCATCCTACACCACAGCGACAGCAACACCAGATTCGAGATGCATCTGCAACCTACACCACAGCTCAAGGCAACGTTGGATTGTTAACCCACTGAGCAAGGCCAGGGATCGAACCCGCAACCCCATGGTTCCTAGTTGGATTCGTTAACCAGTGTTCCATGATGAGAACTCCTAGAATGAAGGTTTTCAATCCACTCATGTTTTGTTCACTGTTACTGAGGCCTTACCTGGCCCAAAATTACCTTCTTGTGATAGAGAAATATGAAGAATCCTTTCCCTTCAGCTGGCATATTTCAATTTCTTCTTAGCAATTTCCCTAAAGGAAGGCATCATGAAGTCAATAACTAAAGTAAAAAAAAAAAAAAAGAAAACAAAAAACAAAACCAGGAGGCTGCTTTATGTTTTCACTCCAAGCTTTTTACTGAGCTGAGTTTCAAGATAATTTGAATAAATCATTGTATTTCTAGCATGTGAAAAAAATACAAAGCCTTATGGGTTAGAATTATTCATGGAGCTACCAAGTAGACCCATGCAAAAAGGAAATTTATCTTCAAAGAAGATGCCTTGCAAAGTGAAAATAATAATTATTATTATTATAATAAAATGATATTGGAGTTCCCATTGTGGCTCAATGGTTAACGAACCATGAGATTGTGGGTTTGATCCCTGGCCTTGCTCAGTGGGTTAAGGATCTGGCGTTGCCATGAGCTATTGTGTAGGTTGCAGACGCAGCTCGGATCCCGCGTTGCCATGTCTCTGGAGTAGGCAGGCAGCTACAGCTCCTGTCAGACCCCTAGCCTGGGAACCTCCATATGCCAGGGATATGGCCCTAGATAAGGCAAACAGACAAAAATAAATAAATAAATAAAATGATACTGATGCCCTTTGGTTGCCATAGAAATACTAGTTTACCTGCTCCCGTTAGGTATTGTGTTTCATTTTACTATATTAGTTTTAATAGAAAATCACATTCCCACTTTTATTTTTTCATGGACTATAGTGGCACTGGATAAGCATAGAATCATGCATTTCATTTGTGTTTTGATATGACCTCCCTGTTGGGTTTAGAAGGCAGAACAGTGAGTGCTTTTGACTTAATCCATTTTATTTGTGTATATGAATTTAGCAGTGTTTTCTCTGCCCATGATGTCTCCTATATTTTTTCAGAGTGCTTACAATTTTAAATTCCTGCCCTTCTGTTAATGCTTTGTATTGCACCAAAATGTGTTCACAACAATTTTATCGCAAAGATTCCAAGGGAGTAAGACATTCTTAATTTTTAATATTTTTCAACTTTATCAGTTTATTCCCTCATTCAAATTGTGGACTGAGCAAGTTAGTGCAAAAGAGGATGCTGGGGGTTGGGGGAAAACATGCTAGCCTTTATTGAACCCATGATATAACAAGGAGCTCTGTGAAGAACTTTATGATTATTTTTGTCTTCAATCCTAAATATATTAGAAACCCTTGGTTCAAACAATGTTTTATAAAACAATACTAGAGAATGAGGTGATTTGTACACATTCCTTCATAAGTATAGTGACAGAACCCAGTATCATTCAGTGTATGATAGTGAATTCGTAAAAAATTATGTATTTTTAAAGTACAGAGATTTACATTATACACTTAAGTAAATTTGTTTATGCTTTGCATATCCAAGAGCTGGAGTTACTATCAGCCACCTAATTATAAGCCAAATATTTTATTTTTCTTTGCTCATGCCTTGCTGTATATTTGAGGATTGTGTATATGGACTAGAGGCAGAAATGGAATCCATTTGTACCCCTTTGCTTCCATGTGACTTCTCAGTTTCCATAGGACTAAAGCAAATTTCCTTTGTCATCCTGGACATCCTTTCTCACCTCTTCTGTCTCAAAAGGGACTGCTCTATAGTACATACTGTTTTTTTACTTCATTCCATTAATGTCATCCAACAGTTTTGCAACTCATCATTAAGACAGAAAGGTCAACAGGCCCTATTGCATGATCTTTAGAGGCTGATAATGTCAAAATAAATGCATTCTCTTAAATCTGTTTTTAAAGGCCAGAATTTATCATACATTTCTGGGAGAGGATAATGACATCAAAATTACTACCAGGAGCCAGTCCCTATAATCATGTAACCCAGCTACTCAGCTGGACAGAAGCTTCTGCTACCAAAAGCCTATTGCCCATCCTTAGTGGACTCAGGTTTAGGATATGAAGAGCAAGTCATTACTTTGTACTCTGCAAAGAAGTGGTATGTTTTGTACTCTGTAACAAAGCGGTATCCTTTGTACTGTACGAAAATGAACAAGACCTTTCTTAACAAAAAAAATTAATAAAAATGTCTTTCTCTTTAAGAGTTCACATGTAAAGAGCCTGAGATACAAATGTAATATTGAGATACAATAAATTGTGGGATAAATCCACTTTTTAGCTTAGCCACATGGCTTTTTCTTACTTAAGGTATAAAATTGAACCTATAGGTAAGGAGCTGTAAGTTCCTTAGCAATATTTGTGATCAGGTTTCACGGCTCATTCCTCTCAATGTTTTTCCTTCCCTTCAGAGATTCAGATTCAAGGTGACTGAACTGCCCACTTTTGGCTAGATGCCATGCCAGGTACTTTGTATCTCATTCTCCCATAATAATGACAGAAATATTATTTACATGGTAGGATAGGAATGTTTGGCATTTCATAGATGAGAAACATATAAGACCTTGAAAAGTCAAGCAATTTGCTCATAGCAAGTGGATTTAGGCCTTTTAATTCCCAAGTCCTATTCTTTATTATTGTACTACTGCTTAGATCTTAATAGGATTATTGACAAGGTAAGGCAACATCATATTCTAAATCAGGGTTGCTCATTCTAGAATCAGGAGGAGCACTCAAAATTATTTTCATATGGTTGGATTTGTTGACCAAAGGATGTTTTGAGATCATCTCTTGAAAAAAACTTAAAATGATAATTGCCCATTTCCTATTATGGTCATATGTAAATTAGGCAAGGGAGGAGTACAGGAAGCCTAACTTGGTCCCTTGTATGTCTTGCGATAGAGGAGACCTGAGTGAAAGGAAGACTTGAGAGAGCAATCACAGCAATAAATAAATGTAAAAAGACTCAATTAAGTTATTTGACTTACAACCTAAAACTAAAGATATTTGCTTAGCAGTGAAAAGTGTTAGACCCTGACATGTGTGGGGTATCACGGCAGCCTCAGAAGGAATTATCCAGTAGTTCTAAAGAATATAAATGAACAGGATTTGGGGCTTGTATAAAACCAAAGAAAATATATTCTCCAGGCCACCAATTATGAAGAGTTTTAGTGACACATCTTGTAGGAAAAACAGAACAAAATGTAAAAGTTAGACTTAGCCTCTTCATGACCCTAAAGGTCATATCATTAAAGCAGAAGTTTCATTGGCACCCAAAGAGCTCAAATTTTGTGGATGCACATTAAAGAATTTGAAAGTCTATCGCATTCAAGGTTATGTCCACAGTCCCATCTTTACTAGCACTGCCCCTTTGCAATGCAGTGACTCCCAGCACAGTGCTGTCCCCTTGTAATAACCAAGTATTAACCTTAGATGCTTTTGTGGCTTTGAAAATTATCCCAAGACAGTAGCTGCCAACATTTACAAGTGATGTAGTTGATTGGTAGGATCTTATTCCAGGAGAGACCTATTACTAAAATCTCAAATGGTAATTTCAGTTGTACCTTACTTTATATGAAAAAATGTGCCCTTAAAAACCTTTGTGTAAATCATCATTTTCCAATTCTGATTTCACTGAAATACTACAAAGCATGAACTATTTTGAAGAGGGATCTTTTAAATAAAATACAGAATAGTTCTGTGAAATATATATATATATATGAAATCACATGTTTCTATACTTTTTCCTAGTAATAGGGTTTTCACATAATAGGTTTGCTTGAAAGCAAAGACACACTGGTTGTCAGTTTCATTATTGGTAAATACTGATTCCATATTTAATCTCCATCTTTAAAAAATTGAGAGTGTAAGACCTTGGCCAATTACAACTCTGCAACCCCTTCATTTTGTTAATAATGCAGTAATACCCATGGGGTTTTTAGAACCATTATTAAGAGAAGCCCATCTGGTTCTAACTTTTATTATCTCACTTATCTTCCCATCCCTGGGAGGCATGTACTCATATATTATTATTTGCATTTATAGAGGGGGGATTCTGAAAATTTAGCCAACATGAAGGGATGGTCGGCAAGACAGATCCAGGGAGAAATCAGGTGAGCCAAAATTAGTACAGCCTGACAATGTTTGCTGGAAGTCTGATCCCAGAGGCTCTTGGCTCAGGGGTCCAAGGAAAATGAGGTTCTATTTAGTGATTTTCCCTGATCTTCTACTTGTTCTGCTCTGCCACTTAGTAGAGACATTGTGACCTGAGAAAAATTACTCAGCTTCTCTGACTTGTAGCTATGTCACAGGAAAAGTAAATAGAATATCTGCCTCAATTCAAAGCAAAGTTTCTTTTCTAAGAAAGATTAGCACTGAGTACATAGCAGTGAGGGGAAAAAAGGATTGGTGGCCTGTGCCTTCTCTGAGTACTATCTTGCTACCTTAGGGTTTCCTTCTTGTCCACATAGATTTTTTTTTTATTATAGCTGATTTTCAATGTTGTGACAATTTCTGCTGTATAGCAAAATGACCCGGTTATACAAATATATACATTCTTTATCTCACATTATCCTCCATCATGTTCCATCACAAGTGATTAGATATGGTTCCCTGTGCTATATAGAGCAGGGTCTCATTGCTTATCCATTCCAAATGCAATAGTTTTCATTTACTAACTCCAAACTCCCAGTCCCTCCCACTTCCCCCTCCCCCTTTGCAAACAAAAGTCTGTTCTCCACATCCATGAGTTTGTTTCTTTTCTGTACATAGGTCCATTTGTGCCATGCATTATATTCTAGATATGTGATAGTATAGCGTATTTGTCTTTCTGACTTCACTTACTATGAAAGTCTCTAGTTCCATCCATGTTGTTGCAAATGGCATTATTTTGGCCTTTTTATGTCTGAGTAGTGTTCCATTGTGTACATGTACCACATCTTCTTAATACGTTCATCTGTCAACAGACATTTAGGAAGTTCCATATCTTGGCTATTGTGAACAGTGCTGCAATGAACATAGGGATGTGTGTATATTTTTCAGTATAAGATTTGTCCAGATATAGGCCCAGGAGTGGGATAGCTGGATCATATGGTAGTTCTATATTTAGCTTTCTGAGGTAACCCCATACTGTTTTCCATGGTGGTTGTACCCAATTTATATTCCCACCAACAGTGAAGGCGGGTACCCTTTCTCCACACTCTCCCTAGCATTTGCAATTTGTAGACTTACTAGTGATGGCCAATCTGGCCAGTGTTAAGTTTTACCCCATTGTAGTTTTGATTTGCATTTCTCTAATAATTAGTGATGTTGAACAATTTTTCATGTGCCTGTTGGCTATCTATATGTCTACTTTGGATAAATGTCTGTTCATGTCTTCTGCCCAGTTTTCAATTGGGTTATTTTCTTTTTTGCTGTTGAGGTGTATTGGTTGTTTGTATGTTTTGGATATCAAGCCCTTGCCAGTTGCATAGTTTGAAACTATTTTCAGTAGGTTGTCTTTTTTTTTTTTTTTTTTTGGTTTCTTTGCTGTACATAAGCTTGTAAGTTTGATTAGTGCCCACTGGTTTATTTTTGTTTTTATTTATATTACTTTGGGAGACTGACCTAAGAAAACACTTGTACAGTTGATGTCAGAAAATGTTCTGCCTATGTTCTCTTCTAGGAGTTTTATAATTTATTGTTTTATGTTTAAGTCTTTAAGATATTTTGAGTTTATTTTGTGCCTGGTGCAAGGGTGTGTTCTAGTTTCATTGATATGCATGCAGCTGTACAGTTTTCCTAGCACCACTTGCTAAAGAAACTTTTTCCCATTTTATATTCTTTTATATTTTATATTCTCCCACTGAGCAAGGCCAGGGATCAAGCCCACATCTTCATGGATACTAGCCAGGTTTATTTCTGCTGAGCCAAAACAGGAACTCCCTAGAGTGCAATTTTAAAAGATATTATAATTTTCTATTCCTTTTCTAATATTTATTTGTCCGTATACAGAAATGCAAATGATTTCTGATTATTAATCTTGTATCCTGCTATGTTGCTGAAATCATTGATAAGTTCAACTAGTTTTTGTGTGGAGTCCTTAGGGTTTTCTATATATAGTATCATGTCATCTGCATACAGTGACTATTTTGCCTCCTGTCTTCCAATTTGGATACTTTTATTTCTTTTATTTGTCGGATTGCTCTGGCTAGGGCTTACAATACTATGTTGAATAAAAGTGGTGAGAGTGGGCAACCTTGTCTTGTTTCAGATTTTATCAGGAAATCTTTCATGTTATCTCCATTGAGTATTATGGCTTTCGTTATGTGATGTTGCCTCTAGACCCACTTTGGTGAGTTTTTACAATGAGTGGATGTTAAATTTTGTCAAATGCTTTTTCTGCATCTATTGACATGACCAGGTGGTTTTTGACTTTTCTTTTGTTAATGTGGTATATGACATTTAATGATTTGCATATGCTGAACCATCCTTGTGAAGTTGGAATTAATCCCACTTGGTTGTGGTATATGATCTTTTTTATATGTTCCTGAATTCAGTTGGCTAAAACTTTGCTGAGAACTTTTGCGTCTATATTCATTCAAAGATATTGGCCTATAATTTTCTATTTTGTTAGTCTCTGTCTGGTTTTGGTATTAGGGTGATGGTAGCTTCAAAGAATGCCTTTGGGAGTGTTCCTTATTCAAACTTCTGAAAAATTTCAAGAAGGGTGGGTATAAGTTCTTTTAATTTTTGCTAGAATTCACCTGTGAAGCCATCTGGTTCCAGACTTTTGTTTGCAGGGAGTGCTTACATTATATATTCAAATTTGTTTCTAGTGATGGGTCTGTTTGACGTATTTCTTCTTAATTCAGTTTTGGTGGGCTGTATATCTCTGGGCAGTTGTCCATTTCTTCTAGTTTGTCAAATTTGTTGGCATATAATATTGAAAAAAAGTATAGTTTTCTTACTTTTCTTCCCAACATTTTATGATTTTGATGTCCCTTTTTAACATGAGTATATCCTTTTGCTGTTCCCTGTGTTTATCATACCTATTACAATAGATTTTTTTTCCTTTTAGATCTGTATACTGTCTTATTTAAGAGATCACGTTCCAGTTGTGATTTCCTCTATCCTATTTCTTCTCACTGCTTTTTTTTATTTAGAGGTGCCCTTTCAGTATTTCTTTTAGAATGTTTTTAGTATTGGGATACTCTTTTAGCTTTTGTTTGTTGGAGAAATTCTTTATTTCCCCTTTATTTTAAATGATATTCTTGCTGGATAGAGCATTCTAGGCTGAAAATTTTTTTCCTTTCAGAACTTTAAATATATCTTGCCACTCCCTTCTGTCCTGTAGTGTTTCTGTAGGGACATCGGATGATAGCCTAATGGGGTTCCTTTATAATTAATGCTTTGCTTTTCTCTTGCTGCCTTTAAAACCCTCTCTTTAGACTTTTGCCATTTTCATTATAATATATCTTGCTGTGGGCCTATTTGTATTCAACTTGTTTGGGGCCCTCTATGCTTCCTGTATCTTGAAATCAGTTTTATTTAGATTTGGAAAGTTTTCAGACATAATTTCTTCAAATATATTCTCAATCCCCTTTTCTTTTTCTTCTCCTTCTAGAATTCCTCTTATGCCCACTTTATATTATCTCATGGATCTCTTATATTGCTTGAGTGTTTTTTTATTTGGTTTTCTGTCTGCTGTCCTGATTGGATGATTTCCTTTATTCTGTCTTCCAACTCACTAATTCATTCCTCTTCATTCTTCATTCTGTTCTTTAGTGCTTTTAGTTCAGTTCACATCTCTGCAAATGAATTTTCTAATTTTTCTATGTTCCTCCTTATATTTTCTAGTTCTTTTCTAAAGGACTCTGCATTACTGTTCATATTTGCTCTTAGTTCCTTGATATTCAGCCTTATTTCCTTCAGTATTTTCACTGTATCCCTTTCGTTCTCAGTGTCTGTCAGAGTCAGGGGTCTGTTTCATTGTTTGCTGCTTCAGGTGAATTCTCCTCTTCTTTTAACTGGGAATGGTTCCTGAACTTCTTCATTTTGCTTATATTTTTCTTAATCTGTGAGTTAGGGAAAACAACTACTGTAGTCTCGAAGGGTTTTTTATATGAAAGAGCACCCTTGGGTATTTTGTGGTTCCTTACTATTTATTTTCATCCTGGTGGCTGCTCTTGACTTGCATGTTTGCTGTCTCTTTCCTCAGTGTGTGCAGTCTATTATCCCCTTGATAGGGTGCTATATAGGTGCTTCCAGGGACATGGAGGCAATGGGCAGGAGTAATAGCCAGTGCCTGGGTGCTGGCCCCTTGACAGGTGCAAGGACCTGCAGGAAGGTGGCACAGGATGCTTTTAGTTGCAGGGCCCTGGGAAGTGATAGTGACCCTCAGGCTGGGTTAGGCACTTCCTGGAGCATTTGGCAATGGCAGTGGCAGCACATAAGCATTTCCAGGGGAGTGAGAGCATTAATTGGTGGTGCTCAGTTCCAGTGCTCTACTCTGTTCCTACCTCTGGGGCCACATGTGGTCCCTGCTCATGGACCCCTAGTAGTGGCAGGCCACTCTCACCTTTGGAGTCAACAATAAATGCAGTGGTTTGCCCCCACCACCTGTAGACCACAGAAGAAGTGCCCCATCATTCTTAGCCCACACAGGAGGGGATGCCACCTGTAGCTAGCACAAGAGGGGCTGTTGCCCATAGCCCAGGCAAGAAGTGCCCTGTGCCCATAGCACTCTGATAGCCCACACATGTGCCAAGAAAGATATTCCTATGGTGGTATGCCCCTCCTCTACTTCCCCTTCCCAACAATGGAGTCTTTCTTCTCCTATGGGCCCAGATTTCCTCCTGGGATACATCAGTTGTGGCCCTCCTCTCTAGCCTTTGGTGAACCTGCTCCTCAGGAAGTCTCCACACAGCCAACCCTAGTCCTCTCCCCAGAACTCACTTCTGGAGCCTGGGTCTTAGTGGCCAGCCTCTGCCTGAGTGTCTCAGGCTGTGGTGTCCAGGGCTGGTGGTACTAATCATCTTTGTGGCTGGCTCTCTGCTTTGCCCTCCTCAGTCCAGCTGCTGCACATTTCTCTGGTGGCTTTGTGGTCCCTGCATCTTGGCTGATCTCCCTATCAGTTAGCTGGATTCCTAGGGTGTGGGTTCCTTACATCCTTTCAGAGCTCCCTCTCAGAGGTGCTGTTTCCATCCTGATTCCTCTCTCTCTCTGTTTTACCCATTTTTGTGGAGGATTTCTTGCCCTTTTTGGAGCTTTAAGGACTTCCAGTGTTCAGTAGACATTCTATGTGAATCATTCCTCCTGTAAATGGTTTTATTTGATGTGTTTTAAGGAGGAAGTGAGTGTCATTTTTCACTTCTCTCCAATCGTGATCTCACCCCTAGATTTGTTAAAGTTAATTTTTAAGTGAATGTTTTCTCTCCTCAGTTTTATTATGAGTTTCAGCTTTCTCCGTATCCCATTCCAAAACCTATAGCATCAGAACTCTGATAATACATGCTGGTTTGAGAAGCTTGGAATGACTTTAAGTCTTTGTATTTAACAAGAAAGGTCAGAGGAAACATGGGATCCTAGACTTCCATAGTACCCAGCTGAGTCAGACTTCAGAGAATTATAGTCCAAATTCCTCCCTTTATAGATGGAAAAAACTGAGATCTGGTGAGGAGATTCCAAGAGTAAAGTCAATTATTTGAATTTCTTTTCCTTTTCTCCTGTCCCTTTACTTTATTTATGAAAAGCTGAGGTCATTGGAAGTACTATACTATAAAAAGAGGGAAAGTGTTAGCTACCATTGAGTAGAGGACTGTTGGAGTTGTGTGAAAGAGGAGGATAAGACTACCCAACTCTGGTTTGGTGGAGACTCAGAGATGATTTAATTTTACTTAAGTGCACATGTATTGCACTCTCCACATTGTGAAGCCAGATCCTCACCAAACCTGCATGAAGTACAGTACCCTGAAGTACAGTATCCTGCTGTACTTCAGTGGGAGCTCCTTTAGATTTCTAAGACTATTTCTTCTGTCTTCATTGAGATGAGACCACTCATACAGGGAGCCCATATCCACTAGAATCTTAACCTCAGCCAAACTGGAAAAATAAAGCTGCTATTTTCCTCTCAGTTAAAGAGATATTTTATATATAGATACATACATACACATGTGTACATGTATACACACATACAGTATACACTGTACAGCCATATGTACACACTTTAGATATAGACTTGTATGTAATATTTAAATTATTTCTTTTTACACTATATACCTTATCTTTTACTTTCCACCTGACTTTCAAAAAAGTGCATAAAATTACACTGTGGTGAAATTATTGGTTTCTGCTTTTCCTGCAGAACTGTGTGTTTCTCACTCCTTCCTTATTATCATAATAAGAGTTTGAAAAGCAATCCATTTATATTAACAAAGTTGCCATAACACATTCTGAAATGGCTAGTATGTTTTGCATGTTTCACTTTTTTACAATCATAAATATTTAAGACAAACGTGGACAGGTAAGATGTTCATGAATAGAAATGACTGTGTCCTGATTTTATGTATTCCCATCTTGGTGTCTTATCCACTTGGTGTAAGTGGCAGTTAGATTTTTTTTTTTACATTACCCCCTTTTTAAAATGTAGTGTATTCAAAGCAAAAGACTGTATAGTCCTATGTGAATGATCCTTGGGAAAATTGCTTGCTAGTATTGATATTTTTCAGAAAGACCTACAATAAAGAATGTATCCATTCTGAAGTATGTGTTGTTTCTACTTTGAGGCCTTGCTTATTTATCATTGTGAAATTCTGAGCCATATAAACTAACATTGCATCCTTCTCTAAGTTCTATGACAATGAATGGGTTAGCTTTATTCCTTTCTGTTACTATTAGTTTTGAGGGACAATACAGTAGGACCATAGTTATGACATTTTTCTGTCCCATAGAGACAGCTGGGGTACTGTGAGTCAGAACCCCTTTAAGGTAGAACAAATATTTTAAAAGCAGTAAATACTAGACTTCCTCTCTTTAATAACAAAACAAAACAAAACAAAACAAACAAATTCCCCAGAAATTTCAGCTATAAAATATCAGGACTAAATTTTCTGATATCCTCTGATTTCTTTATGATAATAATGATCATCACCACAATCATCAATATCTTCAGCACAATCACCATTGTTATGACTGTCATCATTATCATAGTCCTGGCTTATTAGGAAATTACTATGAAGGAAACACTATTCTAAGCACTCTGCATATTTATTATTTCCAATCGCCACACTCTTAAAATATAATTATTCATGATTATCACCATTTTAAGAAACCTGAAGCTTAGAGACAGGAAGCTATCTGTTTCTAGAGTGAGGCCTGAGCATCACCTGTGGATGAGGAAGAAGCTTATGAGGGGTCCAGAGTGCTTTGGGATATTTTCTGATTCATCCCCTTTGCATTTCCTGTTACCCGGATCATTTCCTCTGCTCCTCTTTGGTCTGAGATTTCTGGCATATCCGGAATTTCTGGGATTTCTTGTGATTTGTCAGCTCCTTTAGTGCCCATGGTTTTGTAGTGAGGGTTGTGGTGTCCTAGTCCGATGTGAATGAGTCTTAGCATAACTGGTAAGTAGAACAACAGAAGATCTAAATTTTATTTAATAGGCTTGACGTTATTACTTCCTTAGTACTTTACATTTGGCTCCCATTTCACATGTGTGAGTATTTCTAAGTACAAATAAGCAGATTGTGTGTTCAGTCTATGACTGGGATTAGCATGTTATAGTAGTATAACCTCAAAGGAGCTGTTTTGGCTATTGAGGATTAGCTTATATTAGGTTGATTCTTATGCTGAGAACTAGATAACGTGCAAAAGTATTTTTAATATCACCAAAAGGATTACAGAGTGACTTTATGTCATTAGGACCTTAGGTTGCCAAGATCTAAGAGGCCAAGTGCCTTAACAACCAGGAAGAGAACATTTCCTTTTGAGGGATTTTAGGTAGTAAATACACAGAGCTCTTTATTTTGTCAAAATTCCTCAGGCTATCCACTTAACGGTCTGTTCACTATTTTGCATGTGTGATATATATCAGTTTTTAAAAGAAAGTTAAATTTACATAAAAATATAAGATGTATGTTCAGATTATCACTTGTAAAAAAAAATCCCAAATAGATTTCAACTTCTGAAAGACTGACTAAATAAAACGAAAGAAAACTAACCCTTTTCTCCAAGTATTCAGAATGACTTAAGCAGTGACAAGTAATCTTTTTGGCATGAGAGTCAATTTATGAAAGAAAAGGAAAGAAAAGAAAAAAAAGTGTACAAAATTAAAACAAAAAACTGTACTGAATTTCATGAAAAAATAGATAAGATTACCTTCTTTATTACTTTATTAAAGATAATAAAAGCAATAAGAAAACGATCCCATTTTTTTTTCTTTTTTCAGCTGCTCCACAGCATATGGAGTTCCTGGGACATGGATCAGATCCGAGCTGTAGTTGCAACTTATGCCACAGCTCTGGCAACGTCGGATGGAACCTACATCCTAGGGCTGGCAGAGATGCCACTAATCCTGTTGAGCCACAGCAGGAACTCCAAAAATGACCGCGTTTTTAAACCAAATGACCGAATATTGGCATCTATAAGAAAGAAACTAAAATTAACTCTTTCTAGTGTTACATTAAATAATGATTGAAATACCAGGCAGTCTGCTATGCACTAGAAGTACAGAGTAAAAAATGGTTGGAGCTGTCCTTCTTCAAAATGGTTATCTCTCTTCTGCAGTTGTAACCTACATAAAGTCACCTGCTTCGTGACACTACCTCAAGCATAACACCACCACCAAAGAAAAATGTCAGCAACAAAAAGTAATCAAGCATTTTTCTTATTAGTCTTTAGAGACTTTTATAAAAACCAAAAAAAATGCCATTATACAGCTAAAAAAACTTCTAATTCCATTATCTCTCCCTTTGTCAGCATAAGAAAGCTCTCCACTAACATTGCTACATCATTTTTATTCTCGTTACATGTGTCTGTTCATAAATATTGCATCATGTCCTTTTGCAACTTGCCTTTTTACTTCATATCTAATTTTTGAAATATATCCATGTTTATACATGTAAGTATAGTTCATTAATTTTACCTTATCTTTAAGATTTCATTGTATGAATTTACTATAATTATTCACCCATTTTCAAATTTTTTGCCCAATTGATGGCAAAATTTTGCTGATAGGTATGAACTGATATATCATTGTTGTTTAAATATGCATTTCTCTGATTTACTAGTGAGAGTAAGCATCTTCTCCTGTGACTAGCTATCCTAGAAATTTTAGTACAAATCATTTGCCTATTTTTTTATTGATTATAAGGGTCTGAATACTGATGTCATGTCAGGTATGTGCCCAGCAAATATCTTTTCTTAGTCTAAAACTTTTCACTTTATTTATAGAGCTGATTTAAAATGTCAGTATGTCACATTTATTGATTCATCAAACTTTTCCTTTATAGATTGTGTATTTATATTAGTTCATTAACCCTTCCCTATTCCATACAAAGATTCTTCTATCTCCCGCTCTAAGTTTTATAATTTTGCTTTTCACATTTCTGTATTTTATCTGTGTGGTTTGGGATAGGAATCTACTTTTCCCCAAAACCAACTGACTTCCTGCAATTTATTAAGTAGTCTTTCCTTTAGAGTATATTGATCTTTAATGCCACTTCCACCATATTCCAACTTGAAATACATACAAATATGATTATAAGCTTTTAGTCCCCTGTCACTTTGGTCTAGTTGTCTACAGGTTATAATTGTAAAAGTCCCAATATCTAGCAAAATGAATCATGATTCCTTACACTTCTTGACTTTCCTTAGTCTTTATTTCTTTCATATAAATTTAGGAGTTTAATTTAATTTGAAATGTACAACTTTGATTTTTTTTTTATTTTTTTTATTTTTGCATTACAGCTGGTTTACAGATTTCTGTCAGATTTTCCAACTGCTCTGCATGGTGACCCGATTACATGTACATATATGGATTTGTCACACGTAATTAGATATAGTTCCTCGTGCAATACAGTTGGAGCTCCTTGCTATTCCATCATTAAAGCACTAGTTATCCCCACTCCCTCCCACCCCTCCCCCGCCCCCTTGGCAACCACAAGTCTGTTCCCCAAGTTCGTGATTTTCTTTTCTTTTGAGATGTTCATTTGTGCAGTGTTTTAGACTCCAGTTATAAGAAATTTCATATGACATCTGTCTTTCTCCTTCTGACTTTCTTCACTCAGTATGAAGGTTTCTAATTCCATCCATGTTGCTGCGAATGACATTATTTTATCCTATTTTATGGCTGAATAGTATTCCATCATATATATATACCACATCTTCCTAATCCAGTCATCTGTCGATGGACATTTGGGTTGTTTCCATGTCTTGGCTATTGTGAATAGTGCTGCAGTGAACATGCGTGTGCAAGTGTCTTTCTCCAGGAAATTTTTGTCTGGATATATGCCCAAGAGTGGGATTGCTGGGTCATATGGT
>PVHT020001179.1:6577123-6622404 GCA_004024745.2 Catagonus wagneri
TGCTGGGTCATATGGTAATTCCATGTAGAGTTTTCTAAGGTACCTCCATACTGTCTTCCATAGTGGCTGCACCAGCCTACATTCCCACCAACAGTGCAGGAGGGTTCCCTTTTCTCCACACCCCCTCCAGCATTTGTTGTTTGTGGACTTGTTAATGATGGCCATTCTGACTGGTGTGAGGTGGTATCTCATGGTAGTTCTGATTTGCATTTCTCTAATTATCAAACAACTTTGATTTTATAAAAAAGTGGATCTTATCTTTTTTATCACGGAAGTTTAGTTCCATTTTTATTTATTGTAGTTACTAACATATATGATCACACTTCTACAACCTTTGATTGTATTTTTTGTCATGATTTATCTTTGCTTCCTCTAGTTTCCTGGAATTCTAAATTTCATTTAACAATTATCCACAAATCTCTACAATGCATACACAAATTAACACTAATTAATACCTTTGACATCACAAAAGTAAAAGCAAAAATTAGTAAAATACTATCATTAAAGCCATAAGAAAGTTAACAAACTGCAAGTACATAGCTAAATAAATTATTGTTTAGTGGATGGTAATCTGTCTCTATTCTCTATGACTCTGAGTCTCTCTTTTAAATATTTTTATAGTTTTCTCTGTGTGCTGCATTCCATGTAGCTTCTTTGAATATTTCTAATCTTGAATTCTTTCTTAAGCTGAATGGTATTTGTTCCTTCAATGAGTTTTAGTTTTATTCATGTATATTCAGTCTATGGTCATTTATTTTTAAATCTAGTTTTTCTTTTCCACAGTTTCCCCATATGTTTTCTATCTCTTCCTTTCCTTTTTTTTTTATAAATATGTTGTCTCTTTCAAGATTATATATTATTTGTAGTGCTTGCAGCACAAATTCTGTCATTTTAGCTTCTGATCTTTGCCATGTGGATTAATTTTCTCATATTATTTCATTTGGTTTAAAATAGTTCTCTTCACTGAGTGTCATTTTTTCTGTGGATGGTTATAAAAGTATTTCTACATAATTGTTTTATTTGTGCTTTTTCCAGTTCTCATGGGTTTGTTACTTTCACAGTTTAGTAGCATCTTACCATACTTAGTGCAAGATTTAACTTAAAATTTCTCACATGACACAAATGTCTATCCACATTCCCAGGCAGGAAATTACACCAGCATTTTTCCAGGTTTCCTGATTCCCTGTCTATGACAGGGGAAGACATTATAGTATCAACCCAGAGCAGAAGAAGCACCAATATCTACTTAACTTTAAAATAGGATATTTTGGTACTGTAGTTTTATATTCTTTTTCTAATATTTCATTATTAGTATACAGAAATGCATCCAATTTCTGAATGTTAATCTTGTATCCTGGTGCTTCTGAATTCATTAATCAGTTTGAGTAGTTTTTGTGTGGAGTCCTTTGGATTTTCTATGTATAGTATCATGTCATCTGCAAGGAGTGACACTTTTACCTTTTCTCTTCCAACTTGGATGCTAATAAGTTTTAAAATCACACCACCTAAAATTAAATACTTAGGAATAAACCCAACCAAGGAGGTGAAAACCTTATATAATGAGGACTACAAAACATTAATCAAGGAAATTAAAGAAGATTCAAAGCAACAGAAAGATATTCCATGTTCCTCAACTGGAAGAATTAATATTGTTAAAATGGCTATACTACCCAAAGCAATCTACAGATTCAATGCAATCCCTATCAAATTACCCATGACATTTTCCACAAAACTAGAACAAGCAATCCAAAAATTTATATGGAATCATAAAAAACCCTGAATTGCCAAAGTAATCCTTAGGGGGAAAAAAAGAAAAATGGAAGAAGAAGAAGGAGCTATAACTCTCCCAGACTCCAGACAAGATTATAAAGCTACAGTAATTAAGACAGTGTGGTACTGGTACAAAAACATACATACAGACTGCTGGAACAGAATAGAGAACTCAAAAATAAACCCAGACACCTATGGTCAATTAGTCTTTGACAAAGGAGACAAGAGTGGGAAAAAGTATCTCAGAAAACCAAATATAGAACTGCCATACGACCCAGCAATCCCAATCCTGGCATATATCCAGGAGGAGATATCCAGATCCCTAGAGGGTGATGTGGGTAGTTGACCTTCCAATGTCCCTTTATGTCACAGCTGGGGCATGGACCTGAAAGGGGCTTCAGCTTTGGGTATCAGTGGACCCGATGCCTTCTTTGCCACATTTGAGGTAGGGCCCAGGTGATTTCTTATCTTTGTTGACTGACGGAAGTTTGGAGCCATGTAGGGCAGTGGCTAAAAGGTAGTATTTGGCCTAATCCCATTGGACCTTTTTTAATTTTGTCTGTTCTTCCTGACTATTAAAAATTTTAAAGGCCCAAATTTAAAAGGTCTTGTTGAGGGGTTTGAGGAAAAGGAATCAAAATGCTTCTGATTTGAGATAGACTGGAGAGGGAGAATGGGACGTGAACCCAAACAATGCCTTCTGCTCCAGCTACTTCCTATAAGGGGAGGAGGGGAGCAGCCAAAGGAGCAGGGCCCTGCTGTGAGGCTTCCTGCTTTAAGGTTGTTTGGGACTGGATATGGGGAGGGGATTTAGCGAGGCTGGGATAGGTCCTTAGGACCCTCAGGGTAGAAAGTGGGGCTGAGGCCTCAGAGCTTGTTTCTGGAACTGGTATGAGAAGGGGGTCAGGTTGAGAGGGAGCGTAAAGTTGAGGCTGTGAAACTGGAATTGGATCTGGAGCAGCTGCAAAGGGATTGGGAGCAATAGAGGGTGGGGTGTGGTCAGAAGGGTTGAAGGAGGAAGAAGGAAAATCTGAACAGGGATCAGGAGATATTGTATTAGGAGAATGTGGCCTAGAGTGGGCTACAAATATTTTGACACGTAGAACAAGATTTGCAGAGAGAGGGTCTAGAGCGAATAGTGAAGAAAGCCTGAACATAAGGAATATCTGACCACGTGCCATTGTGATGGCAGAAGTTATATAGGTGCCTAAGGTATTGTAGTCAAAAGTTCTGTTTTCTGGCCATTGGGACCCATTATCAAGTCTGTATTGAGGCCTGACAGTGTTACAATAATAAAGTCTTTTGGTCTAATCTTCTCTTGAAGACCTAGGGCTTTTAATTTTTGGAAGAGGCATCCTAGCGGAGTAGATTTTGGAGGTTGTGATTGAGAATTTCCTATTGTGGCTGAATAGGGAGGGTAGACAAAGGTGAAGGAAAGCAAGGAGAAAGCTCCGAGAGAAAAGGCATCCCCATTCTCAGGGCCTTTGCAGAAAGTAATAGTAGTCTGCCTTGGAATGGGCATCCCCTATTTCAAGGACAGACCAAGTGGGTACAAGGCCGAAGGCCTGTAGGCCATGAGGGATCCTCCCTGCCTACTGCTAGGACTTGAAAATAAGGAGAAAGAGAGAAAGGATCCGGAAGGAAGGGATTTCACTCACCCTGTAACCAGTGGATGAAGTGTGAGCCGGTGTGTGGCTGTCAATCCAGCAAGGCAGCTAGAGTCCTGGAGGCTCATCTTGGTTTCCCTGAGAGGTTCGGGAGGGGGAGTTTGCTGGGGTCGGGTATGGAAGTAAAGTGTGCCAAGTTGTGGCAGGACTTCCCCTCCAGGTTTCGTCACCGGAATGTAAGGCGAGTACAGAGAAAAAGACTCTTTCAAAGACCTCTTTGCCAGCTGGTCAGGCAAAGAGAAGGAAAATTATTAAAGGGAAATGAGAGGGTGATGGACCGTTGAGAAAAGCCAACCCCTTGCCCTTCTGGTGGGTCCTTTTTATACCCCATGGACAGAAAATTGGATCCCCTGAAGCGGGGGTTAACTAATTTTTAGCCTGCAGCTGGACTCTGGTGGTCACTTAGTCTTGAGAAAGCTGGAGGTGTCCCACAGTAGGGTGGTCTTATAATCTTGGGAAAGTAGGCACCAGAAGTGAAAACAGGATGTTGCCTGGGCAAGTTGGTCAGTCTCATGGATCACTGTGACCTCATATTTTATTTGCATGGTCAGCACAATGAGCCATTTTAACAAAGAGCCACCATGTAACCCCTAACACTCTGCCTCTTGAAAAAAAAATATATTTTGGTAACTAACACATTACCATTTTCTCACTTATATGCAGATTTCCCATCGTTTAATACTCCAGTTTATAAATATAGTTCATTTGATATTGAAAAATCATCAGACTGTTAATTAGAAAACATTAAATTTTGTATTGTGAAACCACACCTGTAGGTAGGGATGAATAGACTTCTTTGTCTGTGACACCCATCTGCCCCTTTAACAAATTATTATTAAACGTATTGAACATAGTTTAATTTTAACCCATTCACTTCTTTTGGAGTATTTTCTCACTAAATAAGTAAAAGTAAGTGTAAAGTAAGTACATTGGAATAAAAGGTGTGTATGTTCTTTTTTATCTTTAAAATTCTATAAAACATGCCTTTGTACAAAACAGAACTCAATAAGCATTTTGGCTGACATAGCTTTTACCATTTAGGAACTTCTGATATCATAAGAAGCAACATGTTACCCAAAGTTCTAATATACGCATGTCTGTGACTCTGTAGTTTCTCTTTGGGTTCATGGATCTCTATTTATATTTTGACTCTTTTATTTAATATCTATGTGGCCACTGTTAAGATAATCAGTCTCTCCTAATGTCAGTATTCTCATCTGTAAATAAGATTAATAATGATAAAGTTGAGCGCTATTGTAAGAATTGGGGATTTTTGGATAATCAGGGCACGCTCCTCTCTGTCTTCTTTTCTCATCTGTAAAATTGAAATAATAATCATGATAGATTGTGAGAATTTGTAAGAATTATAAGATAAATTATAATAAATTTCTTAGCAATGTGTTTAATAAATGACAGACTTCTATTACCAACTCAGTTCATGGCATACTGGAAACAGAAATGTAGAAGGTCTTCCTGGCCAGGCTTCTTATTCACTCTAGGTCCATGCTCTTTGATACAGCCCAGTATCAGTCTGGATGTGGGACTGCCTTCAGTCCTGTCTGTCTTCATAGGAAGTTCTACAGACTTGGCCATGGAAGACACTGAAACAAATTGTGTTCAGAGCTATACCTTTGGGGCTAGTTACCCATGAAAACAAGGTTCACTTTCTGAAAGTCCAATTTTCTCTTCCGTGATTCTTAATTCTCTCATCTGTCAGCATATACTTCTGGTCTTTGTTCCCTTGAAGACTCTCTTCCCCATAAATGTTTAGTCTTCTTTCTGTATCCTGATCCCCTGTAGTTTTCCTGGGTCATGTTACTTAAAATATATGTAATCCTCTTAGTGTTTCATATGTATTTCACTGCATTTCCATTATAAAGTGTAAAGCTACTCTATGTTACAGATCCTTTATAGAGAAAGAAGGGTAAGGGGATAGATAAGGGAATGGGGACAGAAAGGGGAGAAAGGAGGAGGAGAGAAGAAAGAGAAGAAGAAAAAGAAGAGCAGGTAGAGGAGAAGGAAAAGAGGAAGGAGGAGAGGAAGAAGAGGAAGGGAAAGGAGGGAGAGGAGGAAGGGGAAAGGAACCAATAGGGGAATAATCTAGATGTGCTTGCTTTTGCAAAGCAGACATTTTTTCCTTAGCTGCATTAATAAAACATCTCACTTTTATATATTGATTGAAATAACTTAGAAGATTTAGTATTATCTTTTTGTTATCATGATCCTATGGCCTTTAAGGCTGAATGGCACTGCTAACTTAGTGAAAAATTCCCATCATTCTCATGATGAAGGTAATGACAAATGGTCATGATAAATGGCTACGAATTACAGCAAAAATGATAGTTGTATAATACAGTGTTAGGAGCCACACAAACTTTTCTGTAACCCTCTCAAATATTCCGCAAGGTCTGAATTAAGGCACCCTCCCAGGTGGGTAGTTGATCATATAGGACAGGATCCTGGGTCTTCTTGGTCCCACTGATTATGTGTTTTTTCATTCAGCCATGCTGCTTCTCATCATTTTCTACAGCAAGTTTACTGAAACTTGACTTTTGTTTTCTTTTCTTTTTAAGGGCAATACTCATGGCATATGGAAGGTCACATACCCACAGGCACAGCCAAGCCAGACCAAAGCTATATCTGTGATCTACACCACAGCTCATGGCAATGGCAGATCCTTAACCCACTAAGCAAGGCCAGGGATCAAACCTGGATCCTCATGGATACCAGTCAGATTCGTTTCCACTGAGGCACAATGGAACTCCATAAAACTTGACTTCATTTTGTGATCAAAGAACTTAATCTTTATATATCTAATGGTAGAATAAATTTGGGACTTTGAATACATAGGCTTTTCTAAATCTGACTGAAATGGACAACATGTAATTTTCTGAAATAAAAACATCCCTTGAACAAAGTATAAAAATTAAACAAGTGATTTAACATTTTGGTTTAAAATATGAGTTTTGAATCATAAACCTTTATTGTTGTTCTAGAAGTCAACACCTCAAAATTATAAATTCAGAAGAGAAATGTTCTTACAGATTATATATGACCATTGCGTTAGAGATCCTCTAAAAGCTAGAAAGTTGTGTGTATCCCTGCTGCAAAGCCACCATTAACAAGTCAGAGAAGGAAAACTACATTTAACTCCTACAGAGTTAAATGTATCACCTGAAGTGATATGCCAAAAACGTAGTTCAGGAAACTTCATGCAGTCCTGGTAAACATCGAGATTAAAGTGGAAAATTCAGTTTTTAAACTAATATTTTAAACTCTCCAATAATTATTTATCATTTGCTTTGCTATGTATAAAACACAAATTAAGAGTTCCCACTGTGGCATAGTGGGTTAAAGAGCCAACATGTTCACTGCAGCTGCCTGGGTTGCTGCTAAGGTACAAGTTCCACCCCTGGGCCGGCACAGTAGGTTAAGTCTCCAGCATTGATGCAGCTGTGGTGTAGGTCACAGCTGCAGGTCAAATTTAATCCTTGGCCCTGAGAACTTCCATATGCTGTAGGCAGAGGCAAAAACAAACAAATAAAACAAAACAAACAAAAGGCCCTGCACAAATTAGATCCTGGTATAAGAGAGTTTTACAGTCCTATAAAAAGGAGAGTCTTGGAGTCCCTGTATGGCTCAGTA
The DNA here is from genome assembly GCA_004024745.2 of Catagonus wagneri. Taxonomy (NCBI): domain Eukaryota; kingdom Metazoa; phylum Chordata; class Mammalia; order Artiodactyla; family Tayassuidae; genus Catagonus; species Catagonus wagneri. The sequence continues at coordinate 6,584,206 of PVHT020001179.1, forward strand.
GAGTAAGGATACAGTGATGTCACTGCAGTGTCTTGAGTTGCTGCTGTGGTGTGGTTCTGTCCCTAGTCCAGGAACTTCTGCATGCCACAGGCATGACCAAAAAGCAAAAGAGAGAGAGAGAGAGAGAGAGAGAGCCTATGGCCATAAATCACTGTCCTATAATATAGGAAAATATGTGTCATAAAATAAAGACTTTAAACTATTTTGCAAGTAAAAACAGGAAAGAAACAATTTTCAATTGGGAATATAGCAAAAGGCTTTATAATAGAGAATGGCTGAGTCTTGAAGGAGTAGGATTTAGATTTATAGTGTCTTTATGATCTAGTATTCAAATTTTTACAGACGAGATAGACTAATATTAGTGGCAAAAGGAAGCCCTTGTATCTCTCCAAGAGACATCCATTGAGTACTCTGTGCTAGGAACTGTACTAGGTGCTAGAGTAAAATTATAAGAAGCAGTTCCTGTCTTCTAGGAGCCCTCAGTTTAATGTTCAGGTGGGAAACTGGGTAAAAGATAAAACTGTGCAGACAAAGACAGAAAGGGGCCTCAGAAAGGATATATAAAATCGTAAGTAAGAAATAAACTCAGGAAGACCACTACATTTATGTTTAAATTTAATTTGTTTTAGTACATGCAAAGAGACAAATAGGGAGTTCCCATTGTGGTACAGCAGTAACAAATCTGACTAGTATCTATGAGGACGTGGGTTCAATCCCTGGCCTTGCTCAGTGGGTTGGGGATCCTGTGTTGCCCATGAGCTGTGTTGTAGGTTGCAGATGCAGCTTAGATCCCTCATTGCTGTGGCTGTGGCATAGGCTGGCAGCTGTAGCTCTGAATCAGCCCCTCTCCTGGGAACTTCCATAAGCTTCAGGTGCAGCCCTAAAAGAAAAAAAAAAAAAAGAAGAGAGAGAGAGAGAGAGCTATATACACAAATTCTAATGGCTGTTGAGACTTAGAGTGTCTTTCAAGATTTTTTAAGTGGGAAGGAGGTACTGGAAGATCTGAAATTTCAAATAATATCTGCTCCTTGATTTCTAATCAAAATGACATTGTAAGTTCAATTTTAAACCCCCACTTCTGCTTCAAACATACTGCAGTAACAGAAAAAAAGGAAAAAGAAACATTAGAAAGCTTTAGACAAAGTTCTTTTTTGAGTTTTTTTCATTTTTAAAAGTTTTACTGAAGTATAGTTGATTTACAATGTTGTGATAATTTCTGCTGTACAACAAAGTGATTCAGTTATACATGTACAAACATCCATTCTCTTTTAGATTATTTTCCCACTTATATTATCAGATAATATTGGATAGAGTTCTCTGTGCTACACAGCAGGTCCCTGTTGACCAATCATTCAACATACCGCAGTGTGCATATGCCAGTTCCCAAACCGGAGTCCATCCCTCCCATCTTCCCACTTGTTCCCTTTGGTAACCGTAAGTTTTTCAAACTCTGTGAGTCTGTTTCTGTTCTGCAAATCAGTTCATTGGTATCCTTTTTTTTTTTCATATAATCCACCTATGTGATATTATTTGTCCCTTAACTTTTTAACATATGTAAAAAGTAAAAGCCAAAATGCAAATTAGTCTCTCTACCCTGTTACATCCAAAGAAATGTTAGACATTTTTTGCACTCCCAACTTCCTAGTTATTTTTGTTTAAAGCTTTATCTTTTCAATAAAATAGTTATTGTATTTCATCTAGTCAAAGATTCTGAACATTCTCATTTTAAATTAATTTTTAGTTTCCTCTATTATTTTCATTCTACATGGAGTGTACTCACATTTTTTTTTTTGGCTTTTTAGGGCCACACCGACAGCATATGGAGGTTCCCAGACTAGGGATCCAATTAGAGCTGCAGCCACTGGCCCACTCCAGAGTCACAGCAACACAGGATCCTAGCCACTTCTGCAGCCTACATTACAGCTCACAGCAATGCCAGATCCTTAACCCTCTGAGCAAGGCCAGGGATCGAACCTGTGTCCTCATGGATCCTAGTTGGCTTTGTTAACTGCTGAGCTATGACAGGAACTCCTGTATTCACATCTTAATTATTGATTTTATTGATGTCTTGCAATACCTTTCCTCAAGTGTTTTGTTTTTTAACAAAAATAGACTTTTTTGCAAAATACTGAATATTTGAATACATTTAAAATGTGTGTAGAAGCTCATGTTTACATTTTAAGTGTATCTGCATCACAATGCCCAGGAAGAAAGTAATGGCCTGAGAGGAGCTGAGCTCGGGCAATGCCATGGCACATGCCAGGCCCAGGAAACGCAGCCTCCTGCTGGGCAGGAAGCACGAGCTGCCTGAGCACTGCAGTAGTAGCAGTGTGGAGGCAGAAGCGGCAATGAAGATGGACTGTAGCTTGAGGTGGGCCCCCGGTGGGCGCAAGCCTGCACATGGCCAGTGGTGGCCAAGGCGGGCAGCAAGGAAATGGTCATCACTGGTTGGAGCATACCAAGGAGTGCATCAGACTTGAAGGGTCTAAGTACAAAGGGCAGCTTTTAATTTTGGGGGCAACCAACTGGGACTTAATTGGTCTAAAAGGAATGCATAAACAGCAAGCTGATTACTCCCACTTCGGTCAGAACTTGTGGGGGCCCCACAGGTATAGAAGACTGTTGGGGGTTCTGGTGCAGATGGTGGTTTCAGGGTTGTGTGCTGCCCACAACCTGCTCATCATCAAGGAAGGGAAGCTGTGGAGCTGGGGGCAAAAAGAGAAGGGGCAGCTGGGCCATGGCAACCAAGAGAGTAGAAGTCCCCAGATTCATCAAGGGTCTTAAAGGAGGTGATCGTGTCCTTGGTATGTAGGCGGAACCACACCTTGGCCTTGACTGAAACAGGCTCCATGTTTGCGTCTTGGAGAACAGGATGGGGAAACTGAGCCTTGGCAACCAGACAAATGCTGTTCCCATCCCCACACAGATAACGTACAATGGCCAGCCAATTACCAAAATGGCCTGTGGGGCTGAATTCAGTATGAAAATGAACTCAAAGGAAACCTCTATTCCTTTGAGTGACCTGGATATGGTCAGCTGGGACACAACTTGGAAGGGGAGTTCACTGTGGGGGCTCAGTGTATAGAGTACGACTGAGAGCTGCTGCCCCAATGAGTGGCCATCTTCATGGAGCTGATGAAAGCTGGACAGGTCCTGACAGTTCCAAATGTGGTTCTTTGGGATGTGGCTTGTGACATTAACCACATGCTTGTCCTGGATTCCCAGAAGCGTGTCTTCTCCTGAGGCTTTGGTGGCTACGGCCAGCTGGGCCATGCCCAGCAGAAGGACCAGATGTTCCCCCACCTAGTGAAGCTGTTTGACTTTCCTGGGTGCAGGGGATCCCAGATCTATACCGATTATACCTGTTTCTTTGCCATCAGTGAAATGGGTGGTCCATTTTTCTGGGATCCATCAACACGTCCCACGAGTCTGCCACATACCCCAAGGCTGTGCAGGACCTTTGCAGCTGGAGAATCCCAAAGCCTAGCTTGTAGGAAGAGCAGCATCAATGTGGCAGCAGACAAGAACACAATCAACAGGAGACCATCTCCAGCCTTTGGGGTCCTGTGCTACAGGGGTCACAAGCCCAACTCTTTCACTGAAGCTCAGGAGGTGAAGATGCTGGTTGGCATTTTCATGGACCAGGTTGCCAAGGGCTACTCATACTGCTTGCTGATAGCGAAAGACAAAAGTGAGACCCAGAAGGAGAAGATTAAGAAACTGCCAGAATACAACCCCTGGACCCTCTGATCTCCCAGAGTCCCACACCTGTGCAGGCAGCTATTATTTCCATGTGCACTGGGACTGGAAGTCAAATGAGGAATTGTAAAAAGCAAAGGTTGACCGAAGGTACATTTTTTTAGACTCCCTGAGGTTCTGTTTTATAAGTGACTCAACCAGCTTTTCTGTATGCTTTACAAAGTGTTTTTTTTTTCCCTCTTATTGTTTGATTAAAATATTTGCTCATAGTTCTTACCATTCCTATGAAAGAGGCAGAAACTTTGAGCAATCTAGTTTTTTTTTTAAAGTTGTTTTTGTTTTGTCACTTCTGTCTTCAATACATTTCTCAAAACTTCCCCTTTCCAGTTGTGATGAGCATTGTGATCTGAGTCCAGTAACCATGTACTCAGAAAAAAAGAAAAAAAGTCCCTGTGGGAGCAGCGGCATCTAAGGCAGAGATGTCCCTGGTGGTCCATCTTCATCCAAAATCACACCTGCATGCTTAGAAGCATCTGGGTCACTTCTTTCCTGCTTTTCCTTCTAGACCTGCTGAGGCTGCATGTGTTCTGCTTCTTCCCTTCGCTGCTTGTAAGCCCCAGCACCTTTTGGCTGGGACATTAATAGAACCTGCCTTTCTCTTCCCCCACCCCCTCGTGGGGGTCTCTGATCTGTGTTTAACCATTTATATTGACTTTAGCTGTAAAAGAAGTCCAAATGGAAATCAGGTGATGGTGGAACCAGCGGGGACTTGGGCACGGGTAGGCAGACATGGAGACAGTGTATCTGGTTCAAGATCCAACCTGAGGGCTCCTCTGAGCAGAGGCTGCCTTAGTAGCACTTACCATTAGAGACTGACCAGCCATCAGTAAAAAGTGCCTTCTGGAGTGAGTCCTTGCAAAGAAGGATCAAGCCCTTTGTGTAACCAGACTTTATCACCTTTGTGCTTCTGCCCGTATTTCCCCATCTCGGCTGGAACCTGCTGGAACCGTCTGGTCTGTCTCTGAGGCTCAGATCCCTGTTTCGTTAACCCAATTCTCTTGTCACATCTGCTTGGCTGTGCTACCAAATAGTTGGGATTAAGGAATAAGTCCCCCTTCCCTGCGTGTCAGCGCAGAGGCTATGACTGCCACACCAGCTTCCCACCAATTTCCCTCTGCACTAGCCCATGACCCGTGCTATGCTGCTCTGCCTGAGTTATGAGGTGCCTTTACCAAAACTCTCCTCTTGCTTGGACCCAAGAGAGACAGCTTTGGCTAGGGTTCTTGCTTTTGAGGGAGTTTGGACTGGTTTGGGTGCTTTAAAATAGATTTTTAGTTCAAAGGTGCTTCTGGGGGAGATGGGGGTAGAACTTCAGCGTGAAACTTTGGTGGATAGGAAAGTTAAATACTGGTCTTTTTATTATTGTTTTTTTTTTTGCTTTGTTATTGCTACCACATTTCATTGTATTGATGTTAAAATGCAAAAAAAAAATAAAATGAAAATAAAACATGTGCATATTTATGGCAATGCTGTGAGTGGCACCGAGGCACTCATCTTTGAAGTTTTTGTTCATAGTATAAGAACTTTTTACTTGTTGATTTTTCTCCTCATCCAACATTGTATTTTTTGTTTTTGCTAAAATTTCTTCCTTCATTAAGTGTTGTTTTAATTCCTGGCATATTGTCACATGTCTGTGGATAGACGTTCCAAAATTCTATGTGAAATGTGAGTTCAACCCAGTCCACTATATAGACCGTTATAAGTGCTAAGACTTACATGCTATAAAAATGAAAGACTTACCTCAATGGCAACCAAACTGTCAACCAGTTATTTTATCTTTTACAGCAAATTGTTTTATGGCCAGTTAGTTGTGCAGCAAAAATGTTTAAGGCAAAGATGCTTACAGCAAAAGTACCTAGAACTCACACTAGTAAGCAACAGGACTCGGATATGTACCCAGGTTTTCCTAAACCCAGGTGCTTATGTTATGTGAACTGCCAAATGTTAGAGAAAGCTCAGGAACTTCTATGATACCACATCCAGAACAAATATGGAAAGGAGGCACTTTGGTATTTTATTTGCAAGTCATAGCCACTTCTCTCTTTCCTTCTCACCTCCAGTTTAAGAAAGTCTGAGATTAAATTTCATTGCTTTCTCCTTGGCAATTTTAGTCATTCTCTACCACTGCAGGTGGAAATTATTTCCGCTTTTTGCATCTCCCTCTGCTATTAAACGTCCAACACCTTGAATTCTGCTACTGCTTTATTCATCTTTGCAACCCCGCAGTTCAGCACATGCCAGGTGTTTTGTGAACCCCAGCAATTTTCTACTGAAAAATAACTAATTTGGATCAGTGACTGTTTTAATATCTATGGACTAGAGGACTGAATTTTTAAATTAAAATACAGTTAATTTACAGTGTTGTGCCAATTTCTGCTGTAAAGAAAAGTGATCCAGTAATACAGATATATACATTCTTTTTCTCATTTATCTTCCATTATGTTCTATCCCAAGAGCCTGCATATAGTTCCCTGTGCTACACAGTAGGGTCTCACTGCTCATCCATTGTAAATGTAGGGTTTGCATCTGCTAACTCCAAACTCCCATTTCCTCTCACTCCTTCCTGTTTCCCCCTTGGCAACCACAAGTTTGTTCTGTATGTCTGTAAGTGAGTTTCTGTTTTGTAGATAGGTACAATTATGCCATACTTTAGATTACACATATAACTGATAGCACATGATATTTGCCTTCCTATTTTTGACATACTTCACTTAGTATGAGTAACTCTAGTTGCATCCATGTTGCTGCAAATGACAACATTTTGTTCTTTTTTATGGCTGAGTAGTATTCCATTGTATATATGTACCATATCTTCTTAATCCATTCATCTGTTGTTGAACATTTAGATTGTTCGCATGTCTGTGGCTATTGTGAATAGTGCTTCGGCAAACACAGGGATGCATATTTGTTTTTCAGTGATATTTTTGTCTGGATATATGCCCAGGAACAGGATTGTTGGATCATATGGTAATTCTTTATTAAGTCTTCTGAGGAACCTCTGTACTGTTTTTCCATAGTAGTTGTACCAATTTACAGTCCCACCAACAGTGTAGGAAGGTTTTATCCACACCGTCTCTAGCATTTGTCATTTGAGGACTTGGGATTATGGACATTCTAACTGGTGTTTTGATTTGAATTTCTGTAATAATTAATAATATTTAGCATCTTTTTATGTGCCTACTGGCTATCTGTATGTCTTCTTTGGAGAAATGTCTATTTAGGTATTCTGCCCATTTTTCAGTGGAATTGTTTCTTTGTTATTGAGTCGTATGAGTTGTTTGTATATTTTGGAAATTAGGCCCTTGTCTCTTGAACCTTTACCAAAGATTTTAACCCATGCTGTGGGTTGTCTCTTTATTTTTGTTTATGGTTTCCTTTGCTGTGCAAAAATTTTTGAGTTTAGTTACGTCCCATTGATTTTTTTTTTACTGTCATTATTCTAGGAGTTGGATCAAAAAAGATATTGATATGATTTATGTCAAAGAGCATCCTGCCTATGTTTTCCTCTAGGAGTATCTGGAATTACATTTAAGTCTTTAATTCATTTGGAGTTTACCTTTGTGTATGATGTTAAAGAATTTTCTAATTTCATTCTTTTACATGTGGTGGTTCAGTTTTCCCAGCACCACTTATTGAAGAGAGTATCTTTCCTCCAGTATGTTCTTGTCTTTGTCAAAATTAGTTTACTATCGGTGCTTGAGTTTACTTCTGGTCTTTGTAACTGTTCCATTGATCTGTATGTCTGTTTTTGTGCCAGTACCATATTGTTTTTATGATTTTTTAAATGTTTTTATGTGCTTTTATGATTTGGGGTATAGCCTAAATTCAGGGATCCTGATTCTTCCAGTTCTGTTTTCTTTTCTCAAAATTGCTTTGGCTATTCATATTCTTTTGTGTTTCCATACATATTTTAAAATATTTTGTTCTAGTCATATGAAGAATGTCATTAGTAATTTGATAAAGGTTGCATTGAATCTATAGACTTCCTTGAGTAATACAGTCTTTTTAATAATATTGATTCTTTCAATCCAGGAGCGTGGTGTATCTTTCCATCTGTTTGTGTCATCTTTGATTTCTTTCATCAGTGGCTTATAGATTTCAGAGTACAGGTCTTTTGTTTCTTTAGGTAGGTTTATTCCTAGGTATTTCATTCTTTTTGATGGAATGATAAATCAGATGGTTTCCTTAATTTCTCTTTCTGATCTTTCATTGTTAGTATATAGAAATGCAAAAGATTTCTGGGTATTAATTTTGTATCCTGCCACTTTACCAAATTCATTGATGAGCTCTAGTAATTTTCTTATAATATCTTTATGATTTTTTGGTTACAGTGTCATGTCATCTGCAAACAGTGATAATTTTACTTCTCTTTTTCCAATTTTGATTCCTTTTATCTATATTTTCTTCTCCAATTTCCATTGCTATGACTTCCAAAACTATAGTGAGTAACAGCTGTGAAAGTGGATATATTTGTTGTTACTGATGTTAGCAGAAGTGCTTTCAGTTTTTCACCATTGAGAATTGTATTAGCTGTGGCTTGTCATGTATGGAATTTATTGTGTTGAGGTAAGTTCACTCTATGCCTACTTTTGGAGAATTTTTTTAATCAGAAATGGGTGCTAAATTTGTCAAAAGTTTTTCTGCATCTATTGAGATGACCATATGGTTTTTATTCTTAAGTTTGTTTATGTAGTGTATAACACTAATTGATTTGCATATATGGAAGAATCCTTATATCTCTGGGGTAAATCCCACTTAATCATGTTGTATGGGCCTTCTGCTATACATTTGGATTCAGATTGCTAATAATGTCAAGGATTTTTGTATCTCTGTTCATCGATGATATTGCCCTATAATTTTCTTTTTTTGTGTGTGGTGTCTTTGTTTTTGGTGTCAAGGTGATGGTCACCTCATAGAATGAGCTTGGGATTGTTACTTCCCCTACAATTTTTGGGAAGAGTTCCAGATGAATAGTTGTTAATTCTTCTTTGCTAGAATTTGTCTGTAAAGCCATTAGGCCCTAGACTTGATTTTTGAAAGTTTCTTTTTTTTTTTTTTAGTTTAGAATAGCAAGGGGGAGGTTTATGAATTGAGGAATAAATCCATTGAATTAATATGCCAACTTTTAACAAATAGCTTTACAGCTTTGTATAAAAACACCATCACTGTCCCCTGGGGTGGTAGAATCTAGTCATGGACTAAATGTATGACTGAAGGTGGCTATACCATGAGACTGGATATATTCAATGTCATAAAACTGACACAGAAATATTTTTGTGGCTTGGATTAAACTAAACTATTAAAAGAGTTTAGAGGAGAAAGCAGTCACTTCTTACTCTGATGACTTGGGAAAACTTTATTTATTCTAGGCATTCCTCTGTCTTTTTTTAAATTTATTATTATGATTTTTTCTGTTGTACAGCAAAGTGACCCAGTCATTTTATCACATTATTTTTCTTTTTCTCACATTATTCCTCCTCATATTCCATAACAAGTGATTAGCTATATAGTTCAATGTGCTATATAGCAGGTTCTCATTGCCCATCCTCTCCAAATGTAAGAGTTTTCATCTACTAACCCCAGATTCCCATTCCTTTATACTCCCTGCCCCTCGCCCTAACAAACAGGAGTCTGTCCTATATGTCCATGATCTTTTCTGTCTTGTAGCTAGATCTTTTGTGCCACATTTTAGACTCCACATATAAGCAATATCATGTGGTGTCAGTCTTTCTCTTTCTGATTTACTTCACTCAGTATAAGCATCTCTGGTTCCATCCATGTTGCTGCAAATGGCATTATTTTGTCCTTTTCATGGATGAGTAATATTCCATTGTATATATATGTCCCATATCTTCCTAATTAATTCATCCGTCAGTGGGCATTTAGGTTGTTTCCATGTCTTGGGTATTGTGAATAGTGCTGCGATGAACATTTGGGTGCATGTTTTTCCATGACATTTTTGTCTGGATATATGCCCAGGGGTGGGATTGCTGGGTCATATGTAATTCTATTTAGTTTTATGAGGTATTTCCATACTGTTTTCCATAGTGGTTGTAACAATTTACATACCCTCCAGCTGTGTAGGAGGATTCCCTTTTCTCCACATCCTCTCCATCATTTGTTATTTGTTGATTTGTTAATGATGGCCCCTCTAGCTGGTGTGAGGAGGTAACTCATTGTAGTTTTGACTTGCAATTTAAGTATTCATCAATATAAGAACAGATCAATTAATTGTCACATGTAGAAATGCTGTACAGTAGTAATATCAATTAATATTAAGTAAAAAAGTAACTTGTAAAAAATACTGATAATTTTAAATGTATCTGTATATAAAGTTTTATAATCATGTTTCAATTTCAGCACTTGTGATTTGTCTATTCATATTTTCTATTTCCTCTTGGTTCAGTCTTGGGAGGCTGTAGTTTTGTAAGACTTTCCACTTCTTAGAAGAAAAGGTTAATTTTATTGACACATAGGGTCTTATGATCTATTGTATATCTGTGGCATCAGTTGTAACTTCTTTTTCATTTCTAATGATTTTTTTATTTTAGCCCTCTCTCCAGTTTTTTTCTTGATGAGTCTGGCTAAATGTTTATCAATTTTATTGATCTTTTCAAATAACCAATTTTTGATTTCATCAATATTCTCTATTGTTTTCTTTCTCTCAATTTCATTTGTTTCTGCTGTGATTTTTATGATTTCTTTCCTTCTACTAATTTTGGGCTTTGTATTTTCTTACTTATCTAGTCGTTTTAGACATAAGGTTAGGGTTTTTTGTTTTTGTTTTAGGTTTTTCTTCTTTCCTGCGATAACATTATATTGCTATAAACTTCCTTTTCTGACCGGCTTTTGCTGCATCCCGTGGGTTTTGGATCATTGTATCTTCATTGTCATTTATCTCTAAGTATCTTTTGATTTTCTTTTTTATTTCTTCAGTGATTTAGTGGGTGTTTTTCAACATATTGTTTGGCTTCCAGATCTTATGTTTTCTGCTCCTTTTGTCTTATACTTGATTTGTACTCTCATGGCATTGTGGTCAGAGAAGATGCTTGATAAAACTTCAGTTTTTGAAAAAATAAATTTGAAAAGGCTTGTTCTGAGATCCAAAACATGATCTGTACTGGAGACTGTTCCATGTGCACTTGAGAAGAATGTATGTTCTGCTGCATTAGGGTGGAATGTTATATAATATATCTGGTCCAGGGTATCATTTTGGGCCTGTGTTCCTTATTGATTTTCTATTGGGATGATCTGTCCATTGATGTAAGTGGGGATTTAAAGTCCTCCATATATACATACAAGATTGGTTTAAGCTTCTGGTCTCTTAGTTTCAAATGCACTTACAAAGTTCTGCATTTGTCCTCTCCTCATGCTTGCTAGTTTTGATACTCTATTTGCCAATGGATGATTTCCTGCTTTTCTATCATCTTTGATTTTACCAGTGAGCTTTCTCATTTGTAATTTTTTTTTTCTAATTGTGGCCTTTTCTATTATGCCTAGGGAATTTCCTTTACTTGTTGTTGTAAAGCTTGTATGAAGGTGCTGCATTCTCTTAGCTTTTGATTGAAAAGCTTTTGATCTCTTCATCCAGTTTGAATGAGAGCCTTTCTGGGTAGAGTATTCTTGGTTCTAGGTTCTTCCCCTTCATCACCTTAAATATATCTTGCCACTCCTCTCTACCTTACAGAGTTTCTGCTGAAAAAAAAAACCAAAAAGCTTTTATTCTTATGGGAGTTCCCTTGTACATTATTTGTTGGTTTTCCTTTGTGGATTTTAATATTTTTATTTCTATTTAATTTTCATCAGTTTGATTGATATGTCTCATTTTGTTCCTCCTTGGATTTATTCTGCATGGGATTCTTGGTAATTCCTCAACTTGAATGTTTCCTTTCCCTATTAGGAAAGTTTTTCACTGTGATGTCTTCAAAATTTTTATCTGACCCTTTCTTTCTTCCTTCTCTGACCCTTTTTTTCTTCCTTCTCCTTCTGGAACCCCCAATAATGCAGATGTTGGGGTATGTTTAACATTGTCCCAGTGGTCTCTTAAACTTTCCTCAATTCTTTTAATTCTTCTTTCTTTATTCTTTCCTGTGGCAGTGATTTCCACCTCACTTATTCCTTCTGACTCCGTTATCCTGCTATTGATTCTTTCTAGTATATTTTTCATTTCAGATATTGTGTTAGTCATCTTAGTTTGCTTGTTCTTTAAATCTTCCAGCTCTTTGTTAAATTTTCTTGTAACTTGCCTATCTAATCTTCATTTAGGTGTTTTTGTGTGTCTGGAAGCTATTTTGTCATCTATTATTACCTTATTTCTTTGTCTGGAAGTTATTTTGTCACCTGTTATTACCTAATTTTCTATGTTTGTAGTCCCTTTGACAGCAGATGTGTAAATGCAGCAGCAGGTGCTCAGTCCTGGAGTTTTCAGGGGTGGTGGTGGCTCATGTTTGCCCAGAGCATGTGATGAGAGCAGCAGTATCAAGTTACCTCTCCTGGAGCTCCAGTTTTTTTCATACATAGTCAGCCCTGGTTCTCTCTCTAAGCCTGATCTTTAAAGCCAGAGTTTCATTTCCCAGTCCCTGCCCAAATCAGCAGATGGTTGTGAAGTGCAGAGTGGTAGCAATGATTTTTTGTGGAAGACTGATTTTATTGGTATTGCTTCAGACCAACTGTTTGTCCTCTCCAAGACTCTAAAGTTGCTCATCTGTCCCAGCTGATTTCACTGTTGGGGGCACTTCCCAAAATGAAGGAGCTTTTCTTCTTTCTAGCTCCCTCATAGGGGTGCAGGTCCCATCCTGTTCCTTTCTCATTTTCTCTCTTCTTTTCTATTTTCTTTTGTTCCACCCGGTTTTGTGAAGATTTTCTTTCTCTGTCAGAATCCTGAGGTCTTTTGCCAGCGTTCAGAAATTTCCTGTGCAAACTGTTCAACATGCAGGTTTATTTTTGATGTATTTGTGAGAGTAGGTGAGCTTCCTGTCCTGCTCTTCCACCATTTTCACTCTGTCTCTCAAGTGTTTTAAAACTTTGCAAAGGAACCTTCTGTAAAGAAGCAGTAATGAAATAGCAAACAAAGAAAAAAAGATGATCAGCAAAACCAAAACTTGCCTTTTGAAAAGTAAACAAACCAGATAGTACTACAACATAAGTAAGCAAAACTGATTTAAAAATAAGAGGGACTGCACAAACAAATAGAGTGAGTAATGAAAAAGAAATGTAAACATAGATACAATAGAGAGGTAAGAGATAGTTTGACACTATCTCAATCGTTATTTTAAAAACTTAGGAGATGGATAATTTCCTAGAAAAATAGAAATAATTAGACATACATGAAAAAGGAAACCAATAGCCACTGCAGATATATTTTTCATAGAAAATTGTAGAGATAAATGAATTTATGATTATAGATAGTTCACATGTAATTCAGACTGTACCAGAAAGTAGAAAAATAAGGAAACTTGCCCAAATCATTATTTGAAACTAATAAATATTGACACAAAATCAGATAAAAATAAAGATGAAAAAGGTGTAAATTATTCTAACTTGTGATCATATTCAAAATCTTAAACATTAGTAAGTTAAATCCAACATAATATTTAAAAAACACTATATTTTTAAAAAGCAATTTTTGTCCAAAAAGTGATAATGAGCCAACAATTTAAAAAAATCCTCACAGTAATTTCCTACATTGATTTTTTAAAAAAATTACATGGTCCTCTCAATAGAATCAGAAAAAATATTCTAAATTTTAGCATTTTAGCATGCATTATGAATAATCATAAAATTATTTTTGAAATAGGGATCAAATAAAACTATTTATCTATTGAAAGTTATACACCTTACTTATGAAGATATATATATAGTTTTTCCATTAAAAACAAGATATTCACCACACTGCATTTAAATTTTTACTAGAGTCTCACCCATGAAAAAACAAGAAAAATAAACTTAGAAACTTTGAGAAAGAAGAAAAATAGTATTTGGATATTATACGGACAAACTGTTAAGAAGAGTATATAACAGATTTATTGGATAGAAGATCAATGTGAAAAAATTGAAAGTATTTTTATACATCAGCCATAGCAAAATAGAGAATATATAAGGGTGAATAAAGTATCATTCACAATAATGACTATAATTTTATAACTACATATATAACACGTGTGAAAGACATTTACCAACAATCCAAACAAAGAAACAAACAAACATATGTTTGAAGGATCCAAAATACTGCATGAAAAGGAAAGAATTACAATGTATTTAAATGACAAGCATTAATATAACATAAAGGCTAGTTTTCCCCCAATGAATTAATTCAATAATATTTTAATCAAATTCTAAGAGGGTCCAAGAATTTCCATGACTCTTAGAAAAGATACATTTATGTAGGAATACTTTACTTCACTTAAAACAAATGAATTAGGTATGCCCATATCAACACATAAATCTCAGCCAATCCTGTGTGCAAAAGCAAATTGCAGAATAAACATTCTATGATTACACTTATGTAAAACTTCCAAAAACTCTATGAACATGATCTGTTCTATAAATATACATATATGTAGTAAAAATATAAAAGCAGTCATTATAAAGTACATAAAGCAGCTCTCCAGTAAGAGAAGAGAAAAATGGGCTTATAATTATGAAAATGTATTTTAATAAAAAATATGAAAATAGGTCTTCCACTTAGTTTGCATTTTGTTTCACAAAAATATCTGTTGAAAAAAACGGCAAATATTAACATTTGTTAAAGCTGGGTTAGGGTGATTATATTCTATTTTCTGTAATATTTTGATATTATTTCATAATTTTAGGCACAATTATGCCCCATTCCATTTTTTAGTTTAGGTGGTTGGAACTAGAGGGAAAAGAATAGAGTAAATTGTACAATATGATGTCACCCTTTCTTCTGTTGGGACCTACTAGTTTATTACTGTGGCATTTAAGCTCTGTCAATATGAATTTCAGGTTTAGGTAGATGCAGAAATTATACCAGGTGCTAATGCTCTCTGCAGTATAAAGACCAGGAGGATCTCTGATCCTTTTGCTGTTGATCAGGGATTTGTTGCAGTGCTTTCTGCATCTTTTCCTCTCTGGAACTCATTACAGTCCACATCAGATAATGAAACCTGCAATCTGATATCATCTCTAAGACCCATGGAAACTTTGTATGGGATAAAAAATTTATGCTTTAGATCAGTTTTTTTCACCCTCTTTTGTACTTGCACCCTTAAGTTAGTTTACCTTCATTTGTCATTTTCTCCTTCCATGTCCAGATGTTGAAAAGTTACCTTGTTTTATGGACCACCATTTTCCATCCCCTGGTTTTTTCTCATGTGACTAGTTAGAGTGGGTAAATAGAGATAAGAGATTTGATACATGTTAGAGAAAATTTTCTGAAACCATTAATTTGTGAGGATATAAAAGGGTACTCTTGGAAAGCTTATCATTACATCAACATTGCAGATCAAATCCTCACTAGCCTCCATTACAGCTACTCTGTACCATGGGAACCTGGTAAAGACCACCCATGAAATGGCTTAGAGTGTTGCTCTCCAATCCAGTGAAATAGAGCTTTACCAAGATAGAAGGAACACTCATCATGTTTATTATTAACAAAGTGCCCTAAAGCGCCATAATGTTTGATGAGTATAATGACAAAGAGGAATGGGATAGAAAAGACACAGTGTGCATTTTGTAATGGAGCCAGTCACTTGGCTAAGGAGTCGCCCTGGTGCACTGCCAACCCTTTTCATTTCAATGAGCCTTGGAAACCTCTTACTCACTGCCTAGAGAATAACTCTTAAGAGGTAGATACCACTTGAGATAAAAAGTTTCTTTTAAGATTCTAGTAAGTTCATTGTTAATGTTAAGACTGTAGCATAGAAGTATAGTGAAGTATGGAATTCATTTTTGAGGCAGAATTTATTGGTATGGCTTTATAAATGATTTTGTTAATGTATTTATAGAATCACTAAGGTTCTGATGGGTTAAATAAATTATTATGTTACTCTTTACTACATGAGAGAAAAGATATACTATAGAAATATTCATAACTTTGAGAAATTTATGAACATCCAGTGTCTTAGTTATAAACTTAGGAGTAACTTGCTAACATACCAATAATATTCAAAGCATTTAAGTATTTGAGAATCTTAAGGCTTTTGCTTTGTTTTATTTTTTTAGACTAGTTTAAGATTTGAGTAAGAAAATAAGAGTCTTGTTCTTGACCTGGCTGTGAAATGTGTGGGAACAATTAGCAAATTTCTCCAAGACTAAAATTAAGTTGATATTTTAATAATTTAATACTGATATAATTTTTCGTTATTAAATGTTATTTATCCATTATAAAATAGGACTAAACTGTTTGACAGTAAATTATGTTTATCACTACCTCATTCTTGTTTCTTGAGTTATTCTTCTAATCTCCCCATGCCTCAGTTTCTCTAAAAAATTGGGAAAATATTCATTAATTATTGAAACAGATAACTTTGTAGAAATAGTGCTAAAATATGTAAGGCAGTCAATTAATGCAAAATTCATAACTTTTTTAGATCTTGATGTCACTTAATTTCATTGGATTTAACTCTCTCAATGTCTAATAAGGCTCAGAAAGCTGTACCAAAAGTCTGTACTGTCAACTTCTAAGAAAATATGTATTGCATGTAGCATTGGATATAAATCACACTTTTGGTAGAATCAGCAAGATATACACTTATTCAATAAATATACAGCTGGCTTCTTTCTTAACTGGGCAGTTCTGTTGTTCTGATTCTGAAATAGATTAGATACTTCTCTTTGTATTTTTGATTTAAGACATTATGGTATGATAAATTTGTCTTATTAACTCAAAATGTGTGTGCATATATAAAATTCATTGTTTGCAATTGACTGCTAGGGGATAAAACAAGGAAATTATATACTAATCATGGGGAGTTATTCTGGTGATGAAAAACAAGATGTCAAATTTACCATAAGCAGAAGCAAAATTCATAGAATTTTTGTGATCTTTAGAGATGCGAAGATTGCATTGCAAATGATAAATGAGTTTTCAGCATCAAAATCTTCAAATAAATCATCATAAGTAGGTATTTTGATTTATTAATATAACTAGGGAGCAGCTCTTTGAGATGTGCATGTTTCTGGTAGTTGTCCCAGAAAGAGACAGCTAACTTATTTGTGTGTGTCTTTCTATAAGAAACTACTCTGAATATTTTGAGCAAAGAATTTATTCCCTTATAAATAAAATTCCTTTACATGGAAGTGGGAGTGGATACTAATTTGATTAGCTCAGTACCAACACATAGTTCAAATTTGACAAAATTCAGCAGGACAGTTGGGAGGTACCTTTCTCTGCCTTTTCCTTAAAGAAAGCCATGCATCTAAATGCACTCATTTTCCTTATGAATAAATGGTAGGCATTTTATTTTCTACCTGAGTTGCAAAGTTCCATATCTATGTCTTAAGCTTCTACTTCAATATCATTGGAAGAGTGGGGGAGGGAGTGGGATGGTATAGGAGTCTGGGGTCAACAGTTGTAGACTATTGCCTCTGGGATGGAAAAGCAAGGAGATCCGGCTGTACAGCACTGGAAACTATGTCTAATCACTTGTGACGATTCCATATATGTATGTGTAACCAGGTCACACGCTGTGCAGCTGAAAAATTAACAGAAATCTGCAAACCAGCTATAATGGAAAAATTTAAAAAAAAAATTATGTGTGTGTTTCCATCATCAACTGCTATCCAAAACTGTTACCTAAAATTTTTGAATAGGAAAAAAAAATCATCTTCTCATTCCTTTAATAGATACCACCTGACTGCTATAGGTCAGGGGCTTTGCTAGAGTTTGGAGAAACAGAACAAACAAAATAAAGTGAGAGAAATAAATACCTAAATTGGCTATTATAATGTAACGTGGTATGTGCCTAATAGAGAGAGGACAAGGTACCATGGGACAGATGTGTAGACCATAAGGCATCCTTGGGGGATTGGGATGGTTGCCACAGTGAAAAGAGTGGTAAGAAAAAATTTCCAGGAGGAGATGATGCTCATCTCTTTAAAGATATAAAGTGCAGTTAAGGATCACTTTCGAGAGGAGTGGCCTGTGCCACTGTCCATAGATTAAAGGGGGTATATTCAAGTATGAAAAAGGGGATCACTCTGTTGACTGTCCAGAAAGCTATCTGAAGAGCAAAGTAGAAGCATATTGGTATCTAGAAAGAACAAGAGACTTGGAAACAGCTAACTGTCCTTTCTTAACCTTGCTTTCCTTATTTTTGAAAGTAGGGAAATCCTACATATCCTGCTTGTTTCCTGCATAGGAAGGAAAGGGATATATAATGGCAAGAGGCTAGGGTTGTAGCCAGACTTGAAATTAAAATTCCACCTTTAAAGCCTGCTACTTCTGAGAACTTACCTGAAATTCTCAGCCTCAGCTTTCTCATGTGTTAGGAAACTACAATAGCAATAACTAAATATGTGACAAAAAGACATATAGAGTTGTTCTGATATTTACATGAGAGAATGTGAAGTGTCTAGAGTGTGCATGACACATCAGAGTTTCCTAATGCATGTTGTTTCCTTTTATTTTTGTTTCCTAATTTCTAAAATCAAGGATTCGATTCTTTCCCCCCACAGATGTATCTTGAGGATTAAATAAAATTATGCAATGGAAAATAACCAATAAATGAACTTAGATGTATTATATTTTCGTTATTTATTTATGTGTATGGGAATAAATCTTGTTGTTTCAATGGTATAACACTGCGATGTGCTCATATTTACCATGAGTTTGTAATAATTTGTACTTATTTCTGGTGGACCAGAAAATAAATTGGGGAGGGACAGAGCTCTCAAGTGGCATTCTGATTATGCTTCCAACCTGAGAAAACTTTCCTTTGAAAGCTGTCTGAGAGCTCTGTGGACTCACTTCTTCAAGGAAGCATTCCACCTCATCCATTTCATCTTTAACCTTCTCTTCCAACTCAGAGTCTTCTGAATCCTCAGGAAGCCCAATGTTCAAGGCAGCACTTTTCCTCAGCAAACAGACGGACTTAACATTTGGGAAGCTGCTCAGATTTTTCATCTTCTGGTCTCTCACAGTCTTTTCAATCTTTGCACACCTTTTGAAATTCTCATTATACACCTCATGAGGAGAAGCTAAACCTATATTATTCTCTTACAACCGCTAGTTTTCAACTTTGGTCATGGAATTATCTGCTAGAAAATCTGCCATTCTTCTTTATGAAGGTAAACACACATATAATGTCTAGCAGGAACTAAAGTTGCTGCAGGTCTGGCTACTGCCCCATGCAAATAACTCAATCCAGTATATAAATATTTGAGCTACAGTTGTTGTCCCATACCCTGCACTAGCTTTATCCACATTAAAAAAAAAAAAAAAAAAAAGAGCATGGCTGTTGCTTCACTTCCACTATCTCTTATGACCCACACTAATTTGAAACTCTGCTGTAAAAGAAATTTTGGGAAACAATTTAGCACAGCTAATTGATGCAATGCAACTCCTTCAACTTCGATGTCATCCGTAGATGATACAGTACTTGAACTCCATTCTTTTCTTTTCTAACTCTTAGTCCAGAGATTTTCCCAAAGTGCTATGCTGCCTCTGAACTTCCTATCATGTAAACTGGAAGTCATAATACCATCTTACAGAGTGATTTCATAAGATAATGTTTATAAAATACCACAAACAATACTTGGCATTCTCAAGAAATGCTATCTCCTATTTCTTGATGGCATTCTTAAGAAATGCTATCTCCTGACAAGCTTTTGCACAGCAAAGGAAACCAAAAAGAAAACAAAAAGGCAACTTACAGAATGGGAGAAAATAGTATCAAATGATGCAACTGACAGGGGCCTAATCTCAAAAATATATAAACAACTTATGTAGCTCAACAGCAAAAAAAAAAAAAAAAAAAAAAAAACAACCCCATTGGAAAATGGGCAAAGGACCTAAATAGACAGTTCTCCAAAGAAGAGATGCAGATGGCCAACAAGCACATGAAAAAAAGCCCAACATCACTGATGATTAGAGAAAGGCAAATCAAAACTACTATGAGATACCACCTCACACCAGTCAGAATGGCCATCCTTAACAAGTCCACAAACAACAATTGCTGGAAGGGATGTGGAGAAAAGGGAACTCTCCTGCACTGTTGGTGGGAATGTAAGCTGGTACAACCACTATGGAAAACAGTATGGAGGTACCTATACATAAAACTACCATATGACCCATTAAACTACCATATGTCCCACTATGGAAAACAGTATGGAGGTACCTATACATAAAATTACCATATGACCCAGCAATCCCACTCTTGGGCATATACCCGGACAAAACTTTCCTTGAAAAAGCCACCTGCACACACATGTTCATTGCAGCACTATTCACAATAGCCAAGACATGGAAACAACCCAAATGTCCATCGACAGATGATTGGATTAGGAAGATGTGGTACATATACATTATGGAATACTACTCAGTCATCAAAAAGAATAAAATAATGTCATTTGCAGCAACATGGATGGAATTAGAGACCCTCATACTGAGTGAAGTAAGTCAGAAGGAGAAAGACAGATACCATATGATATCACTAATAACTGGAACCTAACATACTGCACAAATGAACCTTTATGCAGAAAAGAAAATCAAGGACTTGGAGAATAGACTTGTGGTTGCCAAAAGGGTGGGGGAGGGAATGGGATGGTAGGGGGGTCTGGGGTTAATAGCTGTAGATTGTTGCCTCTGGGCTGGAAAAGCAAGGAGATCCTACTGTATAGCGCTGGGAACTATGTCTAACCACTTGTGATGTGTAACCCTGTCACCACGCTGTACAGCTGGGTATAATGTAAAAAAAGAAAAAAAAAAGAAATTCTGTCTCCTATTTCCTTTCTTCAAAGAAAATATAATTAATAAGAAAGATTCTTATTTGGAGTCCAAAAAAATTATATATTGAATTTCTCAAGAAAAATATGATTGATTTAGAACCAGCCATTATTTTAGATGACTCACTCCATGGATTCCCATTAGTAGTATGTACAATGGAGTGTTAAGTGATAATTTCACCAGACCAATTTAAAACCTGGCTTTCGCTCCAGTTTATGTGAAGTGGAAGAAATGTTCTATTCCATATGGAAAAGAGAGGAAAAGGGAGGAGAGACTCATTTGGTTGCTTTTGGATTATGGCCTGATACCACTGGATGATTGCTGAGAATTATTATGTGACCAATATAAGTTGATTAAAACCAGAGTTGTGTGTGCAATTAAGCCACACAGTGTTTTTTAATACCAGATTCTTTCCTTGCGGTGTGTTGCATAATAGAAACCAATTGAAAATACATATTAAGACACATAAATATAAATAAATTGATGCACTGTGCAGAAAATAGGCCTAAGGAGAGCCAGCAGTGAAAGTGGTACTTTTGGAGTTGAAAGCAGTGTCTTTTAATCATAAAAGGGAAATGGGAAGGAAGAGAAGTTCATCAGATAAAGATGGGATGGTGCTGTTATTCTATGAGATTGGTGTTTCGTGGGATAACGTATTCCCAGGGATAATCATTAAAAGAAAGTAAAGTTAAATTTTTCATTGGCTGGCTCACTCCATAAATAAATGAAGGAGAATAAATATATTCCATCCTTTTCTGGATGTTGTTTATGTTTTCACTGTAACACATGCAGTCTGTACATGTAATTGAGCACAAAATTATTCTACTGCTTTTCTTATTCCTTCATTTTATGATATGTCTTTTTAATCCTTGTTCCCCAGGATATAGTCATTTGGGCTGATGAACAAAATGTATGGGCAGCCATGGCTTCTGTGAAAAGCAGAGGCTTTGGCCTAGGTCCCCAAAAAGAGGAAAAATACAGCCCCCAAACACCACCTTTATGTCTCTTCACCAGGCTGTGAGACCAATGTGACCTATATTTTACCTTGCCAGATATTATAATTAACATGCTACTCTCCAGTTTCCCATTTGATGACCATAATCCCCAGATTATTCTCCCCCTGTGGTTCACACTGGGAAGGTGAACTTTGGTTTGCCATTGGAGGTTGACATTGTTACAAAAGCTTATTTTGACCCACTTCTGTTTCTCTGAGTGCTTTTCTGTAAGGAATAATGTGAGATATTTCCTCAGTAGTATCAATTTTGTTTGGGGATTCTGAAAGTATTTCCCTGTGCTTTGACTTTCTTGGACAATATTCTTTTAAATATAGCAGAGTTTCTTCCAGATTGAGTCAAATACTGTTTAATTGCACCCACATTGATACATCTAAAAATATTTATTCTTCACCCAAAATCAACATGTTTTATGGAAGAGGCCTAGGTAGCTTGACTTTGTTCTATCTCAGTATGAATTTCTGTCCCTTAGACAGTTTGGGAAGAATTTTGCTGAGCTTGATTGCAAATTTCAAAATTCCTTTGCCCTTCTTTCTTTCAGGATTTCCATGGGGTATTCCTACACACACACAAAAAAAAATTCTTGAAAACCACTTAGATATCCCAAGGCGTGTAGATTTTCATTAATCATTGATTTCTCTAGCAACCAGACTCTAACTATTATGGACATATCACATACCTTTTAATGCTTTTAGTCATCTAGTATGTTGAAGCACGCAACTGTAGCCATTCAGCATATATATGTTGAAACTAACTCTATACCAGGTTAATGCTGGGTGGGAATGGATGAAAAAAAGTGGTTCCTGTCATTATGGACTTTAAAAACTTGTACAGAAAAATACAGTAAATGAACATATAATGATAAATTGGACTAAGTGCTATAAAGGAAAAGAATCAGATTCTATGAGAAAGATGAGAGCAAGGACCAACCTGAGAGGACATCTAGAAAGATTTCTTTTCTCTTCTTTTCTTTCTTTCTTTCTTCCTTTCTTTCTTTCTTTTCTTTCTTTCTTTCTTCTTTCTTTCTTTTTTTGCTTTTTAGGGCTGCACCCACGGCATGGAGGTTCCCAGGCTAGGTGTTGAATTGGAGCTGTAGTTGCGAGCCTACGCCACAGCCACAGCAATGCAGGATCTGAGCTGCGTCTGCAACCTACACCACAACTCATGGCAACACCAGATCGTTAACCCACTGAGTAAGGCCAGGGGTTCCTAGTTGAATTCGTTAACCTCTGCACCATGACGGGAACTCCTAGAAAGATTTCTTGATGAACCAAAATTTGAAGTATGAACTAATTATGCAGAGGGTTATGAAGTCAGGGAATTTAGAGTATAATTCAGTTTTTGTCACCTAATATTTCTGAAACTCCAGAATACACCTGTTGGCTGTGAGAAAGTTAGATATTTTGAGAAATATATAAAGTCCATAAAAAATATTTGAACACATTATGGCAGCTATCTTGGTGACATTTTTACCAGGTATGAATGTTTTGTGCTTTGATGAACTATGGTCTTCAGCTGTTATTTAAAAGTCAGGTTTTTGCCTTCATGACCTGTAGTTGTTGAGTGAGTAGCCATCTGGTAACCCTTTGCAAACTGGGTGATTAAAAAAACAGTTTAGTATGATATGTGTCTATGGGTAAGAATTTTCCCAGGAATGTGGAGTCAGGAGGGAAGGTATACTAAGCACAGAAGAGGGAATGCTCAAAGCTACAGATAATAGAAAGAACATGGCAAGTTGAGATAATCAAAATAAGTTTGGTATAGGTTGATTAATAATGTGAGATGTGAGGCTGGATACGTATGTGTGGGGCAGCTTGTGAAACATTACACGAGCCATGCTGAAGATATTGAACTTGATCTTATGGAAAAGTCAGAGCCAATGGCGATTTCTGAATCAGTGCTTCTAAAATTAGTAACAGTAATTTTTGGAGGGGTGGAGAGTAGAAACAAAAATATTGTTGTGGCAAGAGATGTTGAGGGTGCAGTACATTGGCAGTGAGAAGAGAGGTCAGAGATATATCCAAAGTAGAAATCACCATTTGACGTGAAATGGTAGAAGAGAAGAAGGGTATGACTTCAAAGTGTTGGGGACAGGGTTGGAGACTCACCTAACTCCCATGGAATGAGCTGCTTCCTCACCTCTTCTCTTATAATACATCTTCTTCCCCTGCAGTGACATCTGCTTAAATGTTTTCTTCTCTTGGTTAACTGGGAATTCTTCAATGGCAAACATGCTTTATTTATTACTGAATCCCCAGCACAGTAGTCAAGACATTTTAGGAGTTCAATAGTTGTGCTTTAGTGAATGCATGAGACAATTTTGATGGTATAATGGTGTATTCTAAAGGCTTCATGAGAAAGATGGGAAGTAGATTGATAGAAATGGCTTTGATTTTTTAGGTGAATTTATTTCAAGAAAAAAATGATAGCTTTTAAGGGAAGAAGAAATGTAATAAATAAAGGAACATAATAGCTGACCTAGTTTGGTTCCATTGCTGAAAGGAAACCATAGGAAAGGTTTTAAAGCAAGAATAATACAGGAAATGAGTTCTGAAAATCTGACCATCTCTGTTGGCTCATCCTTAACCTATATAGACAGAGAACTTTGCACACAGAACATACAACTTTCTCAGATATTATAGAAATTTTGGAATTAACCACAGCTACATTTTTTTTCCATTTTCATCTTTTTGTTAGACTCAATTCATTTAGTTAGGGGATGTCACTGTATAAGTATTGAGTATAACTTTAATGAAAATATTCAGTCTGCTGAGGGTTTAAAAGGTTTTTGAATGGTTGAACAATCGTTTAGCATTCAAATTACTTGATTAAATCATTATTTGATTAAGTTTGGCTTTTGAAGCGATGTTGAGACATAAACAGAATTCTTAATTGGAAATTCAGCAGTTGTGTTCTTGGCATTTTATTTCCTGAATATTTTTACTTATTTACAATAAGCAAAGCACAGCATAACATAATTAGTTTTTATTAGAGAATAACATTTTTATAATAATCTAAATGCTGAGTGTTAAGCCCTATTCTTTTCTCTTGGTTGCTTTGTTTGTATTAGGCATTTTATGAACTTAAGATTTCAAAGGTAAAATGCATTACATGATTTTATTCCTCAATGATAGCTTTGTATATCAGTCATGGTCTTGACATCTTAGCAGCATTATTCCTTTTTTAATACGATAATGACTATTGATTTCTGGGTTGCCACATTCAATTCCATTCAAGCATCTTCTATAGGTCAAATATTTTGCAAACTATGAGAAGAACATTTATTATATGTCAACCTAGAGTTGAAGATGTAGGTTGATAAATATAAACAAGGAACTTCCAAGAACTTACCTATATGAAAATTAAGATTTTCTATCCAAGTTGAACTATTGGAGAAACTCAAGGATCACTAGAAATAGATAGTAATCTTAAGAATTGCCCATAAATTTGTGAAGAATTTAACTATTATGGACATATCACATACCTTTTAATGCTTTTAGTCATCTAGTATGTTGAAGCACGCAACTGTAGTCATTCAGCATATATATGTTGAAACTAACTCTATACCAGGTTAATGCTGGGTGGGAATGGATGAAAAAAAGTGGTTCCTGTCATTATGGACTTTAAAAACTTGTACTTGGTGCTCAGCAAACTGGACAACCACATTTAAGAGAAAGAAATTAGAACATCTTCTAACACCATACATAAAAACAAACTCAGAATGGATTAAAGACCTAAAGGTAAGGCTATATAATATAAAACTCCTAGAGGACACCATAGGTGGAAAACTCTTTGACAAAAAAATCACAGCAGCATCTTGTTTGATCCACCTCTTAGAATAATTCCATAAAGATAAAATTAAACCAGTGGAACCTAATTAAACTCAAAAGCTTTGACACAGCAAAGGAAATGATTAAAGAAACAAACAAACAAACAAGGAGTTCCCGTCTTGCTCAGAGGAAATTAATCTGGCTAGCATCCATGTGGACACAGGTCTGATCCCTGTTCTTGCTCAGTGGTTTAAGGATCCAGCATTGCCATGAGCTGTGATGTAGGTCACAAACATTGTTCTTTTCCTGTGTTGCTGTGGCCATGGCATAAGCTGGCAGCTGTAGCTCCAATTCGACCCCTAGCCTGGGTATTCCCATATGCCACAGGTGCAGCCCTAAAAAGACAAAAACAAACACACCAGCAAAAACCCAAAAACAGAAAACAAAAAGATAACACACAGAATGGGAGAAAATTTTTGCAAATGACTCAACGTACAAAGGTTTAATCTCCAAAATATACAAATAACTCATACAATTCAACAACAAAAAAACAAACAACCCGATCAAAAAACTGGGCAGAAGACCTAAATAGACATTCCTCCAAAGAAGACATAGAGCTGGCCAGCAAGCACGTGAAAAAGTACTCAATGTCACTAATTATTAGAGAAACGCAAATCAAAACTATGATGAGGTACTGCCTCACACCAGTTAGAGTGGCCTCCATTAACAAGTCAACAAACAACAAATGCTGGAGAGGATGTGGAGAAAATGTGGCCCTCCTTCACTGCTGGTGGGGATGTAAATTGGTAGAACCACTATGGAAAACAGTACAGAAGTACATCAGAAAACTAAATATATTAAGCTACCATGTGACCAAGAAATCCCTCATTCCGAAAGATATGCTCACCCCTACGTTCATTGCAGCACTATTCAGAATACCCTATACATGGAAACAACCTAAATGTCCATTGGCATATGAACGGATTAAGAAAGACGTGTTACATATACAATGGAATACTACTCAGCCATAAAAAGGACAAAATAATGTCGTTTGCTGCAACGTGGATAGAACTAGAGACTCGTACTAAGTGCAGTTAAGTCAGAAAGAAAAAGAAAATATCATATGATATCACATATATGGAGTCTAAAATATGGCACAAATTATCTACCTACAAAACAGAAACAGATCATGGACATGGAGGTCAGATTTCTGTTTGCCAGAAGGGAGGGGGGAGAGAGAGGGATTAAAGGGAAGTTTGGAGTTGGTAGATGCAGACTGCTCATTTAGAATGAATAAGTCATGGGGTCATGCTGTACAGTACTGGGAAATGTATCCAGCCTCTTGGGAAAAATCTGACATAAAAAAAAAATGGGTGTATACATGTGGCTGGGTCACTTTGCTCTACAGCAGAAATCGAGGGACTATTGTTAATCAAGTATACTTAATAATTTTTTAAAATAAGCTTTTTAATTTTTTTTATAACTGGCTTACTATCTCCTATTCATTTATTGAGATTTATGGAATTTGCTATTTAATATTATTTGCAATTAAATTCTTCTTTGTTTACTTGACACTAAATACCTACAGTCAAGGAAGCAGCAGTTCTTATTCATTTCCCCCATATAGTAATTAAATATTTCAGTGCAAGGATCATCATAATTAAAGAATTAGAAAACAATGTGAAGAGCTCAGGATAATTTGTAATATCAGCACGTTGATGGATTGGGTCCAGATTCCAGAATTTGACTGGCAGGACTTTATTAAGTTTTGGCAGCACTTAGGTAGATTGGGAGCTCCTTTATGAGGCTCTTTCACATTAATCCAAGCTCCCATCCTCATTAATACTGGTGAGTAAATCAGTTAATTGAATTCTATATGAAGCACTGCTGATTAAATAATATTTCACTCCCCATTCTAAAAGTGACTCTGCTAGATTAACATCCACTGTTGTCTTTGACACTGAAAATCACAAGAACCTCTTCTCAAGCATACACTTTGATTCCTCCACTTTTTTGATTCTGCCGCCTGGTGGGTCCCAGACCTGAAGCAGGGAGTGTGCACGTAGCTTGAGAAGGCACGTAGAGAACAAGACTGTAATGGTTGACCCTGCCCTTACAGCACCCCCAAATAATTGTGCCTATCCTTTAAGCCTGATTGGGTTGACTCTGCTTATACACATTCAGTTGTGGTTGCCATATACTCTAGTCCCTCCAGGCTGTTTCCATGTGGCCAACCCCATTTATTTTCCCCACATAACTGGTCATAGTTCTCTCTTTGAGTCTGACCTCTAAGGTGATAATTTTAGTTCCTCACATCTGCTGGCACCCACATATGGTTGCCCATAGCTTCTTTTTCTCCTGTCTTCTTTATTTTGTCCTATCAGTTTAATGAAGTTTTCCTTGGTCTATCATAATTCTGAGGTCTTTTGTCAGTTTTTAGCAAATTTTCTGTGCAAATATTCCCACATGCAGATTTATTTTCAATCGTATTTGTGGGAGTAGGTGAGCCTCATGTCCTACTACTCTGCCCTCTTCTGGGAAAGCCATATAAAGCTGATTTTATCTTGAGATGATATTGAGAACACTGGGTGCACATATGTCCCATACATGGCCATCTTTTACTGCAAATTCTCAACTTCGAGAACCTTAATTCCATCTCATTCTCTTCTGGATTCAAGTGTTAGATAAGAATAAGTGGTACTAACAATCAACTAACAGGGTCACTTGAAATAATTAAGAGATATCATTCTGGACCTTTTCAAGATGTATCAATACTAACCTGCATATTATGGTTAATTTCCTGTTTTGAGGAGTTGGTAAAGGACTATACCTTACATGTTTTAAGACTGCCTGAAATTAGAGAATGGATGTCTGTCATTCTAGCCTTTGTTGCATTCATTTAATATACATATTTTCTAAGCTGTGAGTATATAGAGAGTTTTGAAACACAATTTCAGATCTCAAAAAAGCAAAACTCTACTGGAGGAAACAGATAAATGTGCAGAGAAAAATAATAATGACAATAACGATGGCAATTATGGGGGATATTGTGAGGATAATAGATCCAACTATTGCACATTTAATTCATTGTCAACCAAATTATATATTTATTTTACTTTATCCCCATAACCCTGTGAGACAAATATTACAACTCCATTTTTACAGAAAGTAAAAATGAAACTTACAGACATAATAGTACAGTGGTTACCTAGGAGGAGGAAGGAAGAGAAATAGGATTGAAAAATATCCCAACTGTTATCTGAAACATTTATAGATATTAAAAAACCAGAATTTGAATTAGATATTACCAAAGGTTAAATTTATGAAAGTTGAGTGATAGAGACATGGATATTTCGCTTCTTTATGTTGTTTGAAGTATTTTACAATAACACGCAATTTTCAGGATATGAAGTGAATTCTGTGATAGAGGACCCCAGACTGGAGAGGTGACCAAACTGAAAGGTTCGTAGAAAGTTCTTCCAGAGATATAGATGATACTCGTCATCAACAACAGGGCTTTATTAAGTGGCTAATTTTTTCCTGGCATTGTACTAGATGCCTAAGAAGGATGACAAAACTAACCTAGACTCTGTCTTAAAGAGTTCACAATATAGTTGCTAGTAAGTACATAAAGTAGAAGATTGCATTCAAATATATTTAACATGAATTACATCTGAAGGACAAAAGCACCTTGGAGGGGATTGACATGGAAAATGTTTGTGTTGGCAATTGAAAGGTCTAAGAAGTTGAGGCCTCAAAACTGCCGTGGTTAAGTAGTAAAATGATTGCAGGAGAATGATTATGTGATATTATTTATCAGGTGGGAAGCTCTACACTATATTTTTCATATATTTTATTCTCAGTTAATGTTATAAGATACCCTAGGAAGTAGGTAAATATGCCACATTATTGTAGATGAAATTTGAGATTCATAGTAGTTAAATACATAGAAATTTACACAGTTAAGAAAAGGAGGGTCAAAAGAGCCTGAGTAATGTGCCCTTGGGAGCATAACTTTTAAGAGGTAGATAGTGTATTCACACCTTAGTCATTTCTACATCTAATAAAAACAAACTCTTCTCCCTCTTTGTGGAGTCTGCTTTTGTTGCAGCAGTTACTGCCTCCACCTCTGGGGCAGGTGGTTTTTCTGACTTGGCTAGACCAAGAAAAACAGTTGAATGTTAGCAGACAGCTTGAGAATCTAGCAAAAGGTACCAGGTGCATTTCTACCCATGACTCTAAGCCCCTGAGAACATTTCAGCTACTTCAGTGTGATTAAGTGAGAAACAGAGAGTTGAAAGTGTCAAAAGAAGAAGGGATAAGAATTGTACACTTTCCAGAGGTCAGAGATGTTAACTGAGGTAAAAATAATATAATTAGATTGATTAGGTTAGAACAAAAAGAAAGAGACTTGGAAAATATCACTAATGGATGTACAATAATAGTTATTAATAGATATCAAAAAGGTGGTTGTTTTGGGAGTTCCCACTATGACTAGTTTCAATGAGGGACCAGGTTCCATCCCTAGCCTTGCTCAGTGGGTTAAGGATCTGGCATTGCCAGGAGCTGTAGTATAGGTTGTAGACACAGCTCATATCCCTCATTGCTGTGGCAGTGGCACAGGCCAGTAGTTGCAGCTCTGATTCAACCCCTAGTCTGCGAACTTCCATATGCCACAGTTGCAGGCCTAAAATAAATAATCATAATAATAAATAATCTAAGCTTTTGACTTTCTCCTCTAAATATCCTTCTCATTTTTTCAGTTCTCACAATTTCCTCTAAGAGAACTCAGGCCTTTTAGATTATTAGATAAAATTTATCTTTTGAATATTTAGGAAGAAACTTTTTCAGAAAAAAGGGATTTGGATATTATCCTTAACTTTCACAAATATCTGCATAATACCAGTGCAAAATAATGGAGGCAAAACTAGGATCTAGAAGGTACTTTGACTAGAACCTGCTGCACAGTAATAATATGTCTACAGCATCCATAAAATGGGGATCACGCATTATACTCCAAGGCATTTGGTCCTGAATGACAGTCATAGTAGAAGAATAGATGTCTTCCCTTCTTTCCTTCCAAAAATAATTTAGTGTATTAAGTATGTTTTATGGGGCAAAGGTGTGTAAGATGTAGTATGTGTCCTTGAAGGGCTGGAAGTATCTCAAATGTGATAGACAGATATGCAAACAGAAACTAGTTTATTAAGACACAGGGCTCTGCAGGCAGTTGACATGGTTTCAAATCCCAGTTCCACCAATTACTAGATGGTCTTGGACACTTAGACCAATGTGGGTATTCAGCTGGGTAATTTTTGGTACATTACATAACTTTTCAGTGTCTCTTTGCTATTCAGTATATAGTCTGTGGACCAGCATGTAGATTCTGATTCAGTAGGTCCAGGATGTGGACTGAAATTGTCTATTTCCCACAAATTCCTCAGTGATGCCAATACAGCTGGTCTGTAGACCATATTTTGAATAGCAAGGATCTAGAAGTACACTATCTATCGTGGTAACCACTATCCATCTATGGCTATTGAACATTTGAATGAGTATGAGTTAAGGTGTGGTGTAGTGAAATACAAGCTAGATTCAAAGACTAGGGAAAAAGGCGAACTAGCTCATTTATATTTTTGGTTGGTTATGTATTTAAATAATAATTTTGATATATGTGTTACAACCAATTTCATCTGTCTCTTATAATGTTTTTCAATGTGCCTACTAAGAAATTTAATATTACATATGCAGCTTCTATTGTATTTTCATTGGGCATTGCTGCTATAGAACATTTTTACAAACAGGTTTCCCTATAACACGTGTAGCTGACACTACTGCAAAAGCTAGACATTAAAATGTGTATCCTGAAGTAAGAGTAAAGGGTCTGATATATGTTATATATATTGATAATGGTTTTAATCTCCTGTCTTCTTACAATGGTGTTACATATTTGTTGTAGAAGAGTTCTGGAAGATAGAAACAGAAAACCCCAAATAAAATCACCTGCAACCCACTGTATTTGATGAATATAGACACAAAAATTCTCAACAAAATTTTAGCCAACCAAATCCAATAACATATAAAAAAGATCATACACCATGACCAAGTGGGATTCATCACAGATTACAAGGATGGTTCAATATACTCAAATCAATCAACGTCATACATCATGTTAACAAAAGTCAAAAACCACATGATCATCTCAATGCAGAAAAAGCATTTGACAAAGTCCAGAATCCATTAATGAGGTTATAAACCTTAACATAATAAAAGCCATTTATGACAAACCCATAGCAAACGTAATACTCCACAGAGAAAATCTGAAAACCTTCAGAAACATTCAGAAATCAGTCGCATTTTCTGTATACTAACAATTAAGTATTAGAAAATGAATACAAATACCTTTTAAAATTGCACCCAAAACAATCAAATACCAGGGAATAAATATGACCAAGGAATTAAAGATTTATATGCTGAGAGCTGTAATACATTAATCATAAAAATTAAGGGGGATTCAAAGAAATGGAAAGATATTCCATGCCCTGGGTTGGAAGAATTAATATTGTAAATATGGCAATATTACCCAAAGCCATCTACAGATTCAATGCAATCTACAGATTCAGTGCAATCTCTATCAAATTATCCATGACATTTTTCACAGGACTAGAACAAACAATCCAAAAATTTATATGGAACCACAAAAGACCCAGAATTGCCAAAGCAATCCTGAGGAACTAAAACCAAGAAGAGGGCATAACTCTACCAGACCTCAGACAATATTACAAAGCCACAGTAATCAAGAAAGTGTGGTACTGGTAACAAAACAAACATGTAGACCAATGGAACAGAATAGAGAACCAAGAAATAAGCCCAGACACCTCTAATCAATTAATCTTTGACACAGAGGAAAGAATATAAAATGGAGGAAAAAAACAGTCTTTTCATGAACTGGTGCTGGGCAAACTGGATAGCCATGTGTAAATCAATGAAATTAGAACATGCGCTCACACCATGCACAAAAATAATGTCAAAATGACTTAAAGACTTAAATATAAGGCAAGACACCATCAAAGTCCTGGAAGAGAATATAGGCACAATATTCTCTGACATCAGCTCTCCAAATATTTTCTCTAGTCAGTCTCCCAAGACAAAAGAAATAAAAGCAAAAATAAACCAAGGGGAACTAACCAAACTGACAAGCTTTTGCACAGCAAAGGAAACCATAAAAAAAAACAAAAAGAAAACTTATGGAATGGGAGAAAATGTTTTCAAACAATGCAATTTATAAGGGGTTAATCTCTAAAATATACAAACAACATATACAACTCAATGACAAAAAAGCCAGTAACCCAATTGAAAAATGGGCAGAAGACCTGAACAGACATTTCTCCAAAGAAGATATATAGATGGCCAACAAGCACATGAAAAAATGCTCAACATCACTCATTATTAGAGAAATGCAAATCAAAAGTACTGTGATGTACCACCTCACACCAGTCAGAATGGCCATCATTAATAAGTCCACAAATAACAAATGCTGGAGAGGATGTGGAGAAAAGGGAAACTCCTGCACTATTGATGGGAATGTAAATTGATACAGCCACTATGGAAAACTGTATGGAGGTACCTCAGAAAACTAAATATAGAACTACCATATGTCCCAGGGCATATACCTGGACAAAACTTTCCTTAAAAAAGACACATGCACACGCATGTTCACTTCAGCACTATTCAAATTAGCCAAGACATGGAAACAACTTAAATGTCCATCAACAGATGAATGGATTAAGATGTGATATAGGAGTTCCCGAAGTGGCTCAGCAGAAATGAATCTGACTAGGAACCATAATGTTGAGGGTTTGATCCCTGGCCTCACTCAGTGGGTTAAGGATCTGGCATTGCCATGAGCTGTGGTGTAGGTTGTGGACACGGCTTGGATCCCATATGGCTGTCTGTGACTGTGGCGTCAGCTAGCAGCTACAGCTCTGATTAGACCCCTAGCCTGGGGACCTCCATATGCTGCAAGTGTGGCCCTAAAATGACCAAAAAAAAAAAAATAGATATGATCTATATACACAATGGAATACTATTCAGCAATAAAAAGAACAAAATAATGCTTTTTGCAGCAAAATGGATGGAATCAGAGACTCTCATACTAAGTGAAGTAAGCCAGAAAGAGAAAGACAAATACCACATGATATCACTTACATCTGCAATCTAATATACGGCAAATATGAATATTTCCACAGATAAGAAACTCAGGGACATGGAGAACAGATTTATGTTAGCCAAGGCAGAGGGAGTGGGATAGACTGTGAGCTTGGGGTTAATAGTTGCAAACTCTTGCCTTTGGAATGGATAAGCAATGAGATCCTGCTGTATAGCAAAGGGAACTATGTTGAGTCACTTATGATAGAGCATGATAATGTGAGAAAAAGGAACGTATATGTGTATGTGTGACTGGGTCACCTTGCTGTACATCGGAAAACTGACAGAACACTGTAAACCAGTTATAATGGAAATAAATAAAAATTATTAAATAAAAAAATAAATATTAAAATAAAAAATAAATTCAAAAATAAAGTATATTTCTTTCCCTGAACACCTTTATCTCATAGATTTAAAATGCTTCATAACAACTCAACTGATTGCCTATAGCTAAATGTGTGAACAGGGTTTATATGCTGCGGATAACAGTGATTACAATCTTAATGAATTGTATTATTTGAATGTTGTACATTTAATCAAACTTGAATTCCTGTACTAAATATTATTTTCAAAAAATATCTTACTGTGTTTTATCTTCTAATATTTTATTAAGTATTTTTGTTTCTAGGGTCGAGGTATGGATCTGCATTTTTTTTTCTTTTAATGACCTTGTTTGGATTTGTTATCAAAGATATGCTAGCTTTAAGAAATGAATTGGAAGGTTTTATATATCTTCTGTTTTTCTGGGAAGGTGAATATAAATTTGATATCATGCATTTCTTAAATACTTGAAACACTTTATATCATGTATTTCATAAACACATCATGAAACCTTGAGCCTGAGTGGGAAAATAAATTTCCACATAAGTATTGCTTTAGTTTCATCTCACAAATTTTTATATAAGGTGTTTTTATTTTCACAAATTTCAATTATTTAAAAACTTTCTATTGAACTTTCTTTGACATAGTTATTTTAAGGCTGTGTTGTTAGTTTATAAGTATGTGTGGAATTTTTCAAAATTACATTGCTATTAGGAGCTCCAACTGTATTGCACGGGGAACTATATCTAATTACATGTGACAAATCCATATATGTACATGTAATCGGGTCACCACATGGTGCAGTTGGAAAATCTGACAGAAATCTGTAAACCAGCTATAATGCAAAAATAAAGATAAAAAATAAAATAAAAAATTACATTGCTATTAATTTCTAGTTTAATACCACTGTAGTCAAATAGCAAAATCTGTATAATTTTGAGTTTTCAAAATGTATTGACACTTTGCTTTACAAGTTAGTATATAGTCCATCTTAAGAATGTGTATCTTTCTTTTATAGGATGTAATGTCTTATAAAAGTTAAGTCCAATTTATTTACAATGGCTTTTAAATATTCTATATCTTACTGAATGTTGTTCTAACAATTTACTGAGTCTGGTGATAATATTTCCAATTATTATTGTGGACTGGTTTAATTATTCCTTTAGAGGAATAATTTTCACTTCATATATTTGACATTTCTCTTTAAATGACTAATATTTAAGATGTGTCTTCTTGATGAATTCACTCTTTTTCAAATATAGTTGATTTAGAGTGTTGTCAGTCTTGCTGTACAGCAGTGATTCAGTTATACACACATATACATTCTTTTTATATTGTTATCCATTAAGGTTTATTTCAGCATATTGATATAGTTCCCTGTGCCAGTCATACAGTGAGACCTTTTTGTTTATCCATCCTAAATGTAATAATTTGCATCTTTCAACATCAAACTCTCAGTCTATCCCTCCCCCATGCCCTCTCCACCTTCCCAACTACAAGTCTGTTCTATATGTCTTTGTATCTGTTTCTGCTTCTTATATAGAGTCATTTGTGTCAAACTTTATTTTAATTTTGAAAGGACCTTTGATTGCTTTTTTTGTCTTCCAATTTCCAGTAATTCTCAAAGTTATTATTTCTCTAGATCAAAACAGAATATTACTGTAATTAACTTTCTGTCATATTTTTTTCCTTAGGAATACTGTTTTATCATAGTCCTTGTAATGATAAGGGAGGTACATAACAGACATTTATAAAAATTAGTGTTTGTACAATACAACCTAAAACTGAAAACCACTTGCTGTATCTGAACAGATAAGGAAATCACACTGAAAACACTTATTGCCCTGAAAATAATCTTCTGGCATTTTACAGTGTTTATTTTTTCCCACAAATATCATTAAAATGGCTTATGTTGATTAACATCATTAAATCACTGTTCGCCTTTGAAACCACATGAATTAAATATGCTATAAGATACAGTTGTACAAAGAACATAAATAAAACTAGGATAGGAAATAAAACCTCTAAAAATTTATCAAAATGGGAAATTATTGCAGTAGTATATTGTTCTTTTTAAATTAATTTTTATATTGAGTTGTACTTGATTTACAATGTTGTGCTAATCTCAGGTGTACAAATAGATATACAAATAGATATGTATATCTATTCTTTTCCAGGGTCTTTTGACCATATAGGTTATTACAGAATACTGAATAGATTGTCTGTGCTATATATTAGGTCCTTGTTGATTATTTATTTTATATACAGCTGAGTGTATATGTTAATTAACTTCTAATTTATCTCTCCCCCAATGTTTCTCCTTTGGTAACCATAAGTCAGTTTCAAAGTCTGTGAGTCTTACTGTGTTGTAAGTTCAGTTGTATCAGTTTATTTTAAGATTCCATATATGTGATATCATATGATACTTGTCTTTCTCTGATTTATTTCACTTAGATAATATAGAGGTCCATCCATGTTGATGCAAATGGCATGATTTCATTTTTTTGTGGCTGAGTAATATTGCATTGTATATATGTACCACATCTTTACCCATTCCTCTGTCACTTGACATAGGTTACTTCCATGTGCTGGCTATTGTACATAGTGCTTCAGTGAACATTGGGGTGCATATACCTTTATGAATTAAGGTGTCTCCAGGTATATGCCCAGAGGTAGGATCGCTGGATCATATAGTAGTTATGTTTTTAGTTTTTTAAGGAATTTCCATACTGTTCTCCATAGTGTTTGTCCCGTTTTACATTCCCCAAAGCAGCATAAAAGGGACCTTTTTCTCCACCGCCTCTCCAGTAGACTTTTCGATGATGGCCATTCTGACCAGTGTGAGGTGATACCGCATAGCATTTTTGAATCATTTCTCTAAAAATTATTGACATTGAACATCTTTTCATATGTTTTTAGGCCATCTGCTTGTCTTCTTTGGATAGATGTCTATTTAGGTCTTCTGCTCATTTTTTTGATAGCATTGTTTCCCTTTTTAATACTGAGCTCTGTGTGCTGTTTTTCTAATTTGGAGATTAATACCTTGGCAGTTGCTTTGATTGCAAAGATTTTCTTCCATTCCGTGGGTTGTCTTTTGATGCTCTTTATGTTTACATTTGCAGTGCAGAAGTTTCTAAGTTCAATTAAGTCACTTTTGTTTATTTTTGTTTTTATTTTCATTACTCAGGAGGTGGATCCAGAAAGATATTGCTGCAATTTATGTGAAAGAATGGTATGCTTATGTTTTCCTTTAAGAGTTTTATACTATCCACCCTTATTTAGGTCTTTAATCCCTTTTGAGTTTATTTTTGTGCATGGAGTTAGAGAATGTTCTCTTTTTTCTTTTTTTGTCTTTTTGCCTTTATGTAGAGCCGCACCCGCGGCATATGGAGGTTCCCAGGCTAGGGGTCTAACAGGAGTTGTAGCTGGTGGCCTTTGCCACAGCCACAGCAATGCGGGATCTGAGCCGCGTCTGCAACCCACTGAGCAAGGCCAGGGATCGAACCCACAACCTCATGGTTCTTAGTTGGATTCGTTAACCACTGAGCCACGAAGGGAACTCAGAGTTAGAGAATGTTCTAATTTCATTATTTTACATGTAGCTGCCCAGCTTTCCCAGAAACACTTACTGAAGAGATTATCTTTTCCCCATTCTACATTCCTGTCTCCATTGTCATAGATTAATTGACCATAGGTATGTGGTTTATTTTTAGACTTTCTCCTGTTCCATTGATCTATATTTCTGTTTTTGTGCCAGTACCACGTTGTTTTGATGACTGTAGCTTTCTATAGTCTGAAGTCAGGGAGTCTGATTTCTCATCTCTGTTTTCTTTCTCAGGATTCTTGTGTTTCCAAAACATTTCAAAATGTTATTTTCTAGTTCCATGAAAAATGCCATAGTAATTCCATAGGGATTGCATTGGAACTCTGATTGCCTTGGGTAGCATAGTCATTGGGGCAATATTGATTCTTCCAATCCAAGAGCGTGTTATATGTTTCTATCTGTTTATATCAGCTTTGTTTTCTTTCATCATCATATGTTTTTTAGAGTATAGGTGTTTTGCCTGCTTAGATAGGTTTATCCTTAGGTATTTTATTTTTTTGATGTTACAGTAAATGGGATAATTTCCTTAATTTCTCTTTCTGATCTTCTGTTGTTGTGAATATAAATGTAAGAGATTTCTATGTATTAAATATGTCATTCATGGAGTTCCCGTCGTGG